>ML432196.1:37220-168557 GCA_005239525.1 Nicotiana knightiana | reverse complement strand
GCTGCAAAGTTAGGATGACTCCATATTTCTTTTCTTCTCTGTCGTGCGCTATGAATTCTGAGTACTGATTGAGTTTCTATTCTATTCTCTCACAGATGGCGAGGACGCGTGCTTCCCTTGGTTCCGCCCAGCAGCCTGACACTCCTGCTACAGCTCCTACTCAGGGTCGAGGTCGAGGACGAGGCCATGCTAGAGGCCGAGGCCGGGGCTGGGCTCAGCCTAGAGCAGCAGCCCTAGTGGAGGACGCTCAGGTCGAGTCTGACGAGGAGGTCACAGTTCTGGCAGTCCCAGTTGGACCAACTCAGGTCCCAGAGGAGTTCATAGCTACCCCAGTGCTTCAGGACGCCATTGTCCGTCTAGTCAGACTCATGGAGAGTGTAGCAGAGGCGGGTTTTCTTCCTATTGCACCAACCGTATCTCAGGCTGGGGGAGGTGCCCAGACTCCTGCCGCCCGCGTACCAGAGCAGCTAGCTCCACAGTTTCAGACTCCGGCACCTCAGCCAGCCGGAGTAGCTCAGCTGGGTATTGCAGCGCCGGTAGCAGAGGGAGAACCTATGTCAGCAGATGCTTTGTGGAGACTGGACAGGTTCACTAAGTTATTCACTACTAATTTGACTAGTTCACCATCAGAGGACCCCCAGGATTATTTGGACAACTGCCATGAGGTTCTTCGGAATATGGGCATAGTGGAGTCGAACGGGGTTGACTTTGCTACTTTCGGTTATCTGGCGCAGCCAAGAGTTGGTGGAGAGACTATTGCTTAGCCAGACCAGCTGGATCTACACCTTTGACTTGAACTCAGTTCTCAGAGGTATTTCTGGGGAAGTTACTTCCCATTACTCAAAGAGTGGACCTTCGGAGGCAGTTTGAGCGTCTCCAGCAGGGATCCATGTCCGTCACTCAGTACGAGACCAGTTTCATCACTCTAGCCCGACATGCTCTTATGATACTTCCAACTGATCGGGAGAGGGTTCGAAGGTTTATCGAGGGGTTGGCCCGGCCTATCAGACTTCATATGTCTAGAGAGTCAAGTACAGATATATCATTCAAGGATGCGGCCAATGTGGCTAGGAGGATTGAGATGATTCTGGATCAGGGTGGTGGTCAGGGGGCTGACAAGAGGCCCCGACATTTCGCTCGTTTCAGTGGAGCCTCATCTGGGGGAAGGGATTCTTTAGGCAAAGGTCATCCTCCCAAACCTTTCCAGTTAGCTCTTCAGGTTTCCCATGGTACTTCGGGTGGTCGTGGTTATCAGACGCACTATTCTGATCAGCAGCCTTACAGTGCGCCACCAGCACCTATCGGTGCACCACCGCTTCAGAATTTTCAGGGTGGTTATCAGGGTCGACAAGTTCAGTCCCAGAGTCAGCAGCCATATCAGCAGAGGCCTTGTTATACTTGTGGTGGTTTGGGGCACATTTCAAGGTTTTTCCCCCGAGGTTTTGGTGGGTCTCAGCATCAGGGTTCTCGTGCCCTGGTACAAGCACCAGGTGTTCCACAGCCTGCCCAGCCAGCTAGAGGTGGGGGTATAGGTGCTAGAGGTAGAGGTAGAGGTCATAGAGGTGGAGCTCAGGCCGCCAGAGGTGGAGTGGAGACCAGCCAGCAACCGGCCGTCCCAGAGATGTGGTTCAGGGTGGTGGGGCCCAGCCCCGATGTTATGCTCTTCCAGCCAGGCCAGAGGCTGATTCTTCAGATGCAGTCATTACAAGTACTATTCGGGTTTGTGACAGAGATGCTTCAGTGCTATTTGATCCAGGGTCTACGTATTCGTATGTGTCCTCTTATTTTGCACCATACCTGGTCATGCCTAGTGACCCACTGAGTATTCTTGTTTATATATCTATACCGGTGGGTGATTCTATGATGGTCGATTGAGTCCATCGTTCTTGTATTGTGGTGATTGGGGGTCTTGAGACCCATGTTAATTTGTTGCTTTTAGGTATGGTCGACTTTGATGTTATATTAGGGATGGATTGGTTATCCCCCTATCATGCTATTCTGTATTGTCATGCCAAGAAAGTGACCTTAGCCTTACCAGATTTGCCCCGCTTGGAGTAGAAAGGAACTCTTGGTCATTATACCCGCAGTGTTATTTCTACGTGAAGGCTCAGCATATGGTCGAGAAGGGGTGTTTGTCTTATTTGGCTTATGTGCGCGATTACAGCGTTGAGGTTCCCTCTATTGATTCGGTACCCGTGGTTTGTGAGTTTCCTAAGGTCTTCCCTTCAGACCTGCCGGGGATGCCACCTGACAGGGACATTGATTTCTGCATTGATCTGGCTCCGGGCACCCAGCCCATTTCTATTCCGCCGTATCACATGGCCCCGCCAGAGTTGAAAGAGTTGAAGGAATAGTTGTAGGATTTTCTTGGGAAGGGTTTCATTAGACCTAGTATTTCTCCTTAGGGTGCTCCAGTATTTTTTGTGAAGAAAAAAGATGGTTCGATGAGGATGTGCACGGATTACCGGCAATTGAACAAGGTTATAACCAAGAATAAGTACCCACTGCCGAGGATTGATGATTTGTTCGATCAGCTTCAGGGTGCTAAGGTATTTTCAAAGATAGACCTGAGATCTTGCTACCATCAGTTGAGGATGAGGGCATCCGATGTCCCTAAGACAGCTTTGTGCACTCGGTATGGGCATTACGAGTTTTTAGTCATGTCGTTTGGGTTGACAAATGCCCCAGCAACTTTTATGGATTTGATGAACCGAGTGTTCAGGCCTTATTTGGACTCGTTCGTGATAGTCTTCATTGATGATATATTGATATACTCCCGCAGCTAGGAGGAGCACGAGCAGCATCTCATAGTGGTTCTTCAGACTCTGAAGGATAGTCAGTTATATGCGAAGTTCTTGAAGTGTGAGTTCTGGTTGAGTTCAGTTGCATTCCTGGGTCATGTCATATCAGTAGAGAGTATTCAGGTTGACTTGAAGAAGTTTGAGGCAGTCAAGAACTGGCCTAGACCAGTGTCAGCTACAGAGATTCGGAGTTTCTTGGGATTGGCAGGCTACTATTGTCGGTTCGTGGAGGGGTTCTCATCTATTGCAGCCCCGATGACTAGGTTGACCCAGCAGGGTGCCCAGTTCAGATGGTCGGATGAGTGTGAGGCGAGCTTTCAGAGGCTCAAGACAGCTCTGACTACGGCACCAGTATTGGTTTTGCCCACAGGTTCAGGGCCTTATACAGTCTATTACAATGCTTCCCGTATTGGGCTTGGTGCAGTGTTGATGCAGGATGGCAAGGTCATTGCTTATGCTTCGAGGCAGTTGAAGATTCATGAGAAGAACTATCCAGTGCATGAGTTGGAGTTGGCAGCCATTTTCCACGCATTGAAGATTTGGAGGCACTATCTGTATGGCGTGGCGTGTGAGGTGTTCACGGATCATAAGATTCTTCAGTACTTGTTCAAGCAAAAGGAGTTGAATTTGAGGCAGAGAAGGTGATTGGAGTTGTTGAGAGATTATGATATTACCATCTTATATCACCCGGGGAAGGCCAATATGGTGGCCGATGCTTTGAGTAGGAAGTTAGCTAGCATCGGCAGTCTTGCTTTTATTCCGGTCATTTAGAGGCCTGGATGTTCAAGCTTTGATCAATCGGTTTGTGAGGTTGGATAGTTTTGAGCCTATTCGAGTGTTGGCTTGTACGGTCGCTCGTTCTTCATTATTGGAGCGTATCCGTGATCGACAGTTTGATGATCCCCATTTATGTGTCCTTAGAGACACGGTGCATCGCGGAGGTTCCAAGCAAGTGAGCTTAGATGATGATAGTGTTTTGAGATTGCAGGGGCGAGTTTGTGTGCCCAATGTTGATGGGATTCGAGAGTTGATTTTAGAGGAGGCCCATAGTTCCCGATACTCTATTCATCCGGGCGCCGCAAAGATGTATCCAGATTTGCGGCAACATTATTGGTGGCGTATAATGAAGAAGGATATTATAGCATATCTGGCGCGGTGTTTGAATTGTCAACATGTTAAGTATGAGCAGTAGAGGCCTGGTGGTTTATTTCAGAGGAGAGCTTCCCGAGTGGAAGTGGGAGAGGATCACTATGGACTTCGTCACTGGACTTCCGTTCACCCGGAAGAAGTTCGATGCAGTTTGGGTCATTGTTGATAGGCTGACCAAGTAAGCGCATTTCATCCTTGTGGCAGTCTCCTATTCATCCGAGAGGTTAGCTGAGATCTATATCCGGGATATTGTTCGCCTTTATGGTGGGCCGGTATCTATCATTTTGGACCGGGGTGCGCAGTTTACCTCGTGTATCTGGAGAGCAGTCCAGCGAGAGTTAGGCACCCAGGTGGAGTTGAGCACAACATTTCATCCTCAGATGGATGGACAGTCCGAGCGGACTATTCAGATATTAGAGGATATGCTCCGAGCTTATGTTATTGACTTTGGAGGATCATGGGATCAGTTCTTGCCTTTAGCAGAGTTTCCCTACAACAACAGCTACCGATCGGGTATCCAGATGGCTCCTTATGAGGCCTTATATGGTAGGCGGTGTCGATCTCCAGTTGGATGGTTTGAGTCGGGAGAGGCTCAGTTGTTAGGTACAGATTTTGTTTAGGAAGCCTTGGACAAGGTCAGGATAGTTCAGGGTAGGCTTCGTACAGCTCAGTCCAGGCAAAAGAGTTATGCAGATCGTAAGGTTCGAGATGTGGCTTTCATGGTTGGTGAGCGAGTATTGCTCCGAGTGTCGCCTATGAAAGGCGTGATGAGATTTGGGAAGAAGGGCAAGCTTAGACCTAGGTTCATTGGTCCATTTGAGATTCTTGATTGAGTGGGAGATATGGCTTATAGACTTGCATTGCCACCTAGCTTATCAGCTGTACACCCAGTTTTATATGTGTCCATGCTTCGGAGGTATCACGGCGATCCAGCTCACGTGTTAGATTTCAGTACTGTCCAGTTGGACAAGGACTTAGTTTATGAGGAGGAGCCGATAACTATTCTTGGCTGGCAGATTCATCAGTTGAGATCCAAGAGTTTCCCTTCTGTTCGTGTTCAGTGGAGAGGTCAGCCTCCTGAGGCATCGACCTGGGATTCCGAGTCCGATATGCGAAGCCGTTACCCTTATTTATTTCCTTACTCAGGTACTTCCTTCTTCTGTCCGTTCGAGGACGAATAGTTGTTTTAGAGGTGGAGAATGTGACGACCCAAGGTCATCACTTGTTTTATTACCCCATTCCATACTCCCGAGGCCTTAAAAATCTCATTTGTAGTTGCCTCAATTTGTGTGCACAGTCCAGGCGCGTAGCCGTTCAACTTAAATATGAAATTATGTGAAATATGCTAAGATTTAATATTAACATGAATAAATTTGACTTCGGTCAACATTTTAGGTGAACGGACCCGGACCCGCGATTTGAGTCCCGGAGGGTCGGTAGGAAAATATGGGACTTGGGCGTATGCCCGGAATCGAATTCCGAGGTCCCAATCCCGAGAGATTAATTTTTGAGTAAAAACTATTTTCTAAAAATATTTAAGGAAATTAAAAATGAAATCTGATTAGAAAGTGATGGTATCGGGCCCTTATTTTGGTTCCGGTGCTCGATACAGGTCTTATATATGGTTTAAGTCCTTTCTGTAAAGTTTGGTTGAAAACGGATTTTGTTTGACGTGTTTCAGACTTAAAATGGGAAATTTGATGTTTTATGAAGTTTGATAAAATTCATGGATTTTGAGGTTAATTCGATGTATATGATGTTACTTTGGCGATTTGATCGCACGGATAAGTTCATAGGATATTTTTGAGTTAGTGTGTGTATTTGGTTTGGAGCCCGAGGGCTCGGGTGAGTTTTGGATAGGCCACAGATTGCATTTTTGAGCTTGGAAATTTGCTGGTGCAACTGATCTGCAGGCTTCGCATTTGCGAAGCCAGCATCACAAATGCGAAGGCGCCCTTGCTGGCCAGGGATTGCAAATGCGACCACGAGGTTCGCAAATGTGAAGGTATAGTTGGGCAGGCCTGTTCACAAATGCGACCAAGAGGTTCACAAATGCGAAGGTATAGCTGGGCAGGCCTGTTCGCAAATGCGACCAAAAGGTTCGCAAATGCGAAGATTGACCTGGGCAGGCCTGATCGCAATTGCGACCATGAGGTTCGCAAATACGAAGGCTGGGAATGTCTGAAGGGTTCGCAATTGCGAACCCCTGTTCGCAATTCCCATGCCAACCAGTAGCCTGCACTGTACAAAACCGAATTTTTCACTTCATATTTCATATTTTGTCAAACTCAAACACTCTTAGGCGATTTTGCTAAGATCAAGACTTCTTCCAAATCATTTGTAAGTTGGTTTTTACTCAATTTTTTCAATCATTAACATCATTTAACATGTTTTCAACCTAAAATCAAAGATTTCCATTGGTGAAAATTGGGTGTTTGGGGTAGAACATAGGTTTTTCTAAAATTGGGATTTGAGTGGGTGATTGACCTCCGATTTGAGAGATTATTTTATTGCTAGACTCGTGAGAGTACGAGGGTTCTGAAAATGTAAAATTTACCCGACTACGAGAGGCTGGCCTGAGGGGAATTTTTGTCATTTTACCTAATTTCGCGTCGTAACCTTGAATTGAATAGTAGAATCAGTTGCATGAGATCTTATTTACGGTATGAAATTTATTTGAATAGAGATGGTCCATTTGGAGTCGGATTCTCGTGGAAAACGTGTGGTTTCAGGTTGATTGCTATACTTCGGACCTGAGGTAAGCGTTTGGTCTAACCTTAGCTTGAGGGAATAAGAGTTGAGTATAATTTGCTACTTGCTAATTGTCAAATACGATGTATAGGCATGGAGACGAGTATCTATACATTGGTGTCTAGCATGACCGTGAGACTTTATATTGTAAATATTCTGATTTTGTTGTAATTTTCATGCTTAATTGATGATTTCTATATGTTGTGAAGATATATGAGAAAATTGTATCCTTTGGAGCATTGGCTCAGGTTGTAATACGAATGATGAAGGTATATGAGATAATTGTATCCTTTGGAGCATTGGCTCAGGTTGTAATACGAATGATGAAGGTATATGAGATAATTGTATCCTTTGGAGCATTGGCTTAGATTGTAATACGAGTGATGAAGGTATATGAGATAGTATCCTTTGGAGCATTGGCTCAAGTAATAGAGTAAATTATGAGATGAAGTGAAAGAAAGAGAAAGAGCTACTAAAATATACCCTTGCCGGGTCATTGTTGCTTTGATATTGTCTCCCTTATTGGGATGTTGAGATTACTGTTATTGTTCCTTTGCCGGGCTTTAATTGTTTAATTGATGTTCCCTTGCTGGGATTTAATTATTTAATTGACGTTCCCTTGCCGGGATTTCTATTTCTACTCTATTTATTTCCTTGCCCTTGTTTGTGATTGCTGTTTGGGTGAGGAAGAGTGTTAAAGCACGAAGGTTGATGCTGTGCCATGTTTATATTATTATTATGCATGAGGGGACATTCCGTGCCATGTTTATATTGTTATTATGCACGAGGGGACATTCCGTGTCATGTTTATATTGTTATTATTCACGATGGGACATTCCGTGCCATGTTTTACATTGATTATGCACGAGGGGACATTCCGTGCCATGTTTTACATTGATTATGCACGAGGGGACATTCCGTGCCATGTTTATATTGATTATGCACGAGGGAACATTCTGTGCCGTGTTTTGCATTGTTGTTATGTACGATGGGACATGTCGTGCCGCATCCTTTGCTGTTTAATCTGTGTTGTCATTTGCCGTTATTATTTTCAGATATTTCAGGCTGTTGCTTCGTTTCTGTCATTTCAGTATTTGCTATCTCTTACCCCCCAGCATGTTTTCCCTGTAATTGTATTCTTGTTTAGTTTCTGCTATATTATTGAACTGCACAGGTACTTGTCGTGTCTTAGCCTCATCACTGCTTCGCCGAGGTTAGGCTCGGCACTTACTCAGTACATGGGGTCGGTTGTACTGATGCTACATCTGCACTTCTTTATGTTGTGCAGATTACGCAGCCGGACCCGGAGGACATCATTAGTAGGAGTGTCTTCCAGCTTATCATAGGGGCTTTAAGGTATACCCGCTGGCGTTCGTGGGCCTTGGCATCTCTTCCATCCCTTTTGTCTTCGATTCTGTCTTATTTTTTTTCCTCTAGCTTCAGAGGAAGAAATGTATTTCCTTCCATACTTGTATTTAGCACTCGTATAGACAGTTCGTGAATTTGTGACTCCAGGTTTTGGGAAAACGTTTACGCGTTGTTGTATTATGTTGTCCTTATTTAGCTTGAAACCATATTATTTCCGCTGTGAAATTGTGAACTGTTTAGTTTATCCTATTAAATTGATGTTAATATGCTAGTTTATTTATTCACGTTGGCTTGTCTAGCGGGTTCAACGTTATACGCCATCACGGCCCGATGGTGGGATTTCTGGGCGTGACAATTATGTTATTAGACATTATAAAAACTGGGCAAGTGAATTTCGAAAAAGGGTTTAAATACTACTTTGTGGTTTTCAAAAGAGAAATCTGTCATTTACTTGAGTATTTGTTTTCCCGACGTAGTCGGGGTGGACTGTTGATTGTGCATGCATGTGGACGCTTTGCAATTTACATTCCGCGAGTGGAGTGTTATTTCCCCCACTCTCATGGGAGCGGATAGTACGCCACGGCGAGATTGAAAGAAATATTACGGTTCGGGCCGTTCGACCCTCGGCAGTGCACATAAATGATCATTATGATGGCTCAGGCCGGTTTTCCTTATCCCGTATGCGCATGCTAAAATGTTAAATTTTTTATATGATTTTTGAAGTGATAAGGTATTTGGGGGAAAAAATAAAGAAGAAATTGTGGATTTATGATATTTGGGAGAAAATAAAGAGGAAATTATTTATTTAAGATATTTTGGAAAATAATGGGAAAGTGGTAACTTTTTTGTTTATTTCCGGTATTTAGTTGGATTTCAGTGCCTTATATACATTGCTGCTTTACTAACTTTACATGCCTATCGTGTTCATCATATGCTGTTAATTAATTTGCTGGACCTTAGTGAGTGTCTAATTTGACCTATCGCCACTACCTTTCTGAGGTTAGGCGGGAGACTTACTGAGTACACGTTGTTTTTGTACTCATGCTGCACTTGCTGCATTTTATTGCACAGGTACTTTCATAGCAATGTGGAGGATTTGGAGACTTAGGCGAGCTGCATCATCCGGAGGCGATCCGCAGCTGACAGAGTCTCCCTCGTACTGTATTTATTTTTTTCATTTTGAATGTCCTTGTCCAATTTGTATTTCGGACAAACTTTGTAATGATTGTATAACTTCTTATAAATTGCTCATGTACTTGTGACACCGGGTTCTGGGATGTGTTGGGATATAATTGCTAATACTGAATATTCAAACTATTATTTTACTCGACATATTTTATTTAGTTAATATGTAATAAACTGAGAGGAAATGCCTTTTTCATAAATGTTAAAACAGAAAATTATTTCGATTAAATTAATGATTGGCTTGCCTGACAATGGTGTCCGGCGCCATCAAGACCTTAGGGATTTTGGGTCGTGACAACATGGTATAAGAGCGTTAGGTTCCCTTAGGTCTCATGAGTCATGAGCAAGTCTAGTAGAGTCTTGCGGATCGGTACATAGACGTCTGTACTTATCTTCGATAGGCTACAGGGATGTTAGGAGTACTTCCCTTCTTGATTCCTCATCGTGCGATTCGATCCCCTTAAGGCTTATGCTTAAGTTTGTTCCTACTCAATCTTACGCGTCGCGAAGCGCTTGCTATGAATTAGGAATTTTATGAATTGAAATGGTGCTACAGATGTAATCCGAGATGTTTCCATGCGTAATTGGTTGGGGGCTGTTGTTATGGCCCTGCAGAAGAATAATATGTTGTTTCAGCTCAGTAGCTATGTTTCTACGAGCCTTAAGGCTATGCTCAGGTAGTGATGATGCTTGCGATTGGTTATCGCGCGATGTCGATTTCTGGGGGTGATGAATGGTTTGAAGGGAGGTCTTCTCAGAGCTTGATTTCGAGATTTCGGTATTTTAATTGCGGTAGAGGAAATGCATTTGGGTTATGAATGGTCTGGTTGGGGTTGATAAAGTAGTAAGACTTGGTGCCTTCAATTGAGGTGATATATTCACATGTGACGTAGAGTCGTCGTCATTGATCGAATGGAATGTGTTAAGTTTGGCGGTGCTATGGTTTCTTCGGTTGAGTGGGGTCAGAGTATTGTGAAGGAGTATTGAAGAAACGGCTGTTGGAGATCGCGAGGTGTGGTGGTTCAGTACCAGATAAGTGTTGATAATGAAGGCAGATAGAGAAAGATGATCTTCGGAGAGCTTGAAGTCGTGGTGATCTGCTGGTTTGAGAGCTACAGAGAATGATCCTGAAGTCGAGCAGTCGCAAAGTGGGGGAGCGACACCATAACTTGTAATTTGAAGATATTATCGCGCATCTAATGGATGTCCATGAGGAGCGAACGGACTAGAAAAGTTGGTAAATGAAGCAGGGCGTAGGATAGGGTATTGAAGTCGCAGAGAGCGTGCTTTTCAGCGTCGCTGGAAGGTGTCAGTTGGTGATTTCCATAGGTGGGTTATCTCTTGTGAATAGGTTAGCGGTGGCATGGTTGGAAGGTTTCGGTGAGGGGTTCTAGTGGCCATTCAGTAGGAGGCAGAATGTGTGAATGATGCTAGAGAGTTTGATTATTTAGGGAGTGCTAGCAAGAGAATTTGGAAGAATTTGACGGATTTGTTGAACAAGATCGTGGTATCAAAGGAAAAAGGATCTCGGCAAGGTCTAGAGTGGTGAAAAGAGTAGCTTCAAGCTAAGTGAGGGAGTCCCACCATCTACAGTTGGGTTGTAGGGTTGCAAATTTTCGGCGTGTTGGCAAGTTATTTCAGCTAAGATAAATGAGTAAAATGGTGATTGTGCGTGGGATTTGATGAATGTGTGAAAAATTGTCCCTATCGAGCCAGGGTTAGGCTTTGGAAGATTCAGAATTTTGCTCAAGGCATAAGGGAGTTTTCAGGGTAGTGGCTCAGTCACGTGCTTCAAGGAAAAGGGTGTTCAGGTGCTAGAAGAGCCTTGGAGTTGGTTGTATTCGGGGCCAGTCAGAGTGTGTGACTCTCAATAGCGGTCCTAGTGAATTCAAAAGTTAAGAATACGGCGTTTAAGGGTTTCAGGCAGCAGTATAATCGAGAATCGAGCTTTTGCAGAGTAATTTCTATGAAAAAATAGGATGATTGGAATGTTCTATGATATGTTTCAGCATACAGGATAGTATTGGAGGAGCGAGAGAAATAAACTCCGGATGGTAGAAAGATTATCATGAGGGTATGAGACGGGTTGCGGGATTTAGGCAGCATAGTCTCGTGAATCAAGGTCATTCGGGATAGGTGAGGGTTGAGTTTGCTATGAGTTGAAGGAAGTTGCTATTATTCCTGAGGCAATTGAAGATGATTACAAGCAAACAGATTGATTAGCCATGGTTGAAATGACACATTTGCGGCAGTGATCAGTTCCTTTGATGTGATTAAGTTATGCATGTGGTTTGCACCGGTGTGTGCGAGACTTTTCGGCCGTCGTAACGGATTTCATGTGGGAGCATTTGAATGCTATGGCCTTTCAGGTGTAGGCGGATCCCGGAAGGGTTATGGTGGTATAGACTACTACTTAAGGATTTGCATGTTGGGTGATTGTGGGAATTCACTCGTGTGTTGAGATGGTACTCTTGAATTGAGTTAAGAAAAAGGTTTCTATATGATGAAGTGTTCACCCTATTGGTCGTTCAGAAGTTATGATGGAATTCTTGCGCTACCTCATATTGGCATGTTAGGTGCGGTAAGCAGTATGTCACTGGGAGTAAGAATCAAGATTGTGATTCGGTGTTAATAAGGAAGTCATGAGCTCGGAAGAGCAAGAAAAAGAGATTCGAAAGTTCAGAATAAGCTGGTGTTATCTTCAGCGTCACCTGAGATTGATATTCGGTGGAAGAGGCTTTTGTACCCTAGTCATAGGTTCTTGATGTGTCTTGTTGCCTTGTGTGGAAGGTCGTGGAAGCATGACCGCGAAAGGATTGTATAAGTGTGACATGTAGTCACTTGAAGGATTGAAGATTTGGACTGAGTATAAGGAAGTGCAATATTTTTTTATTTGAGAAGTTATGTCTGGAGGGTGTTCGATTCAGTTGATTGTGGATTATGGGGCGATGATGGTTGTTCTCGTGTATTATGAGAGAAAGTGGGTTAATATGGACCCAGGTAAAAGATATTAGCTTAGTTTGGTGCGAGCAAGGTAGACTCGATGCTTGTGGATGGATTTAAATATGATTATGGGCTTCATGTGAGGAAGATATGTTCATTTCAGTATAGCGCTCCTCAAGGAGGGGTGTTGGGATATCAGGTGTTGTTCCGTCTTCGTAAAATTCATGCAATATTGTGATTTATGCCGTGTGAGTTGTGAAACGGCTTGCTAATTTCTTATGTGTTGAGGTCCCGCGTAGTGGGGATATTATGTGAGCAGGATAGCTCTTGAGATCCAGAGTGTGTATATATACATATATCACACCTCAGTCGTGCTTGAGTTTTGTAGCATGCGGCTTTATCAGTCTCCTCAGGATGGTATTATGCACTTAGCGTGCTTATGATCTATATTCAGTAATTTGTGATAGTGAGCAGATCAGCCCCGTATATATATCTTTTTATGTAAATTTTATGTGTGGCTCGGGTGGCACGTCGCCACGGGCATGTTTTTGGAACGGGTTGCATGCCGCAACAATGTGATAATAAGAAGGGTTAATATATATTTATTTATTTTCTTATGTTTTACTTCCTATTTTCTAAGAGAAGTTCATATCAGTTGCGTGATTAGAATATTCCCTTCCTGAGTCATTTCTTACCTATCATGTTCGAGTTATGGCCTAGTGGCGCGATGTGGTATTAGGTGAGGCTGTTGGTCATGTTTGGGGTGATTTGTTGTTTGAGCAGTTCATACTTGGTTAGACGAGATTTCAGATCAGGGATCAATGCGATAAGGTTATGTGAAGTGTATATTAAAGAACAAATACCATTATTCAGGTTCATAATAAGGTGATGATTCTAGTCAAGATGAGGTATTCAGTGATTTGTTAACTCTGCAGTTGGGAATGAATTTCTGCACATTTTCTCCGTTGTGGTGGTATCGTCAGCATTACAGCAGGATGTATGTATATATATATGTTATGAGGTGCATCGGGAGCACCAGATTCGTAGAATTCTGGCTATTAAGGTTCAGGGAGCGTCATTATAGTCATATATGGTGTATGGTGCCGATTCAGCAAAGGTACGCAGTTGTGTTCTGGTGCCTCATGTGGTAGTTGATACGGTGTTTATATATTGGAACTAGGCCTGTCAGAAAATTTCAAGTGTTGGAACTAGGTTTTGAGCTTATTATATGGATAAAAGAAGAAATCTTCAAATTTTGTCAAGCTAATGTGCTCAACTGGGTTGTGGTAGCACGGATAGGTGCTCGAGGTATTAAACAGTGATTCCAGATAACTCCATAGCAGTTCTTGGCACGTTCGAGGACGAACATCAGTTTAAGTGGGGGATAATGTAACGACCCAACCGGTCATTTTGAGCTATAGCGCGTCGTTCAGTGGTTTGAAGTCGTGAGCAGCTCCATTTCAGGTATTATGACTTGTAGGTGTGGTCGGAATTGAATTTTGGGAAGCTTAGAGTTGATTTGGAAAGAAAATTCTCATTTCAAAAGCCTTAAGTTGGAAGAATAAACTAAGATTGGATTTTTGAGTAAACGACCTCCGAATCGGGATTTGAAGGTTCCAGCAGGTTTGTATGATGATTTCGGACTTGGGCGTATGTCCGGATCGGGTTTTGGATAACCCGGGAGCGTTGCGATGCATATTGTAGAAGTCATCATTTTTGAAGAAATTTCCTAAGTTTGGCTTGAAGAGCATTTCAGTGATGTTGATGTCCGTTTGGGATTCCGAGTCTGGGAATAGCTTCGTATGGTAATTCCAGAGTAGGGAGCGCGATCAGAAGTGAATTCGGATGTGCAAAGGTCATTTTGAAATCATTTGGCTAAAGATAGAAATTTGAAGGGTTTTGAAGAATCCGACCGGAAGTGGAAATTTTGATATCGGGGTCGGAACCGGAAGTTGGAGCAGGTCCTCAATGTCGAATATGACTTGTGTATAAAATTTGAGGTCAATCGGACGTGATTTGACAGGTTTCAGCATCGAATGTGGAAGTTTGAAAGTTCTAAGTTCATTAAGCTTGAATCGGGTTGCGATTCGTGATTTTGGCGTTGTTTGATGTGATTTCGAGGCTCGACTAAGTTTGAATGAGGTATTGGGTCTGGTTGGTAGCTTTGGTTGAGGTCTCGGGGGCCTCGGGCGTGTTTTGGATGCTCAACGGGTCGATTTTTGCCTTGCGAGGGTTGCTGATTTTCTGGTATGAGTGCAACAGGTATTTACTCTATGCGATCGTGTGGCAGTGTATGCAATCGCATAGGGGAAGAATTAGAGGCCCTGGGAATTTTCTTATGCGATCACGTGTAGTTGTTTGCGATCGCGGAAAAGGATTTGTGAAGGCTGTTGGGTTGCCCTATGCGATCGCACAATGGAATTTTGGGGGCTTTTTGAGATTGGCTTATGCGATCGCATGAAGGGGAGTGCGATCGCATAGAAGGGGTCGTCTGGGCAGAATGTTTATAACCGTGAATTATGGCCATTCCTCACTATTTTTCATCTTGGCATGGAGATTTTGGGAGGCTTCAAGGGGGATTTTCATTATGCATATCAAGGTAAGTAAATTCCTCCCGTTTTAAAGTTAAATACAAGATTATATGCATGAATTAGACATGGAAATTGGTCGGAAATTGGAAAATCTTAAAGGAACCTAGAAAATGGTAATTTGGATCTTTAGCCACGAATTGTGAGCATGGAATTTGAGTAATTTGAACTAGTAAAGCTATGGGTAGAATGTATCTTTGAGAAATTTCGGATTCCGGGCACGTGGGCCTGAGGGCATTTTGGTCATTTCACCGAGCGGAGTTGGAAAATTTTATAATTTGGAATTGTTGCAAATATTAGTGTATATTTTCATTGGTTTGCCGTTATTTGGATAGTTTTGAGGCGTTGTGCGTCCGTTTGAGTCGTAGGAAGGGCTTGGAAGCCGGTATTGGATTTTCAGGGCGAAGTAAGTCTCCTTTCTAACTTTGTGAGGGGCAATTGTACCCCTAGGTGAACCTATTAAGTATGTGTTACTATCTGCAGGGGATACGTACGTACGAGGTGACGGGAGTCCGTGCATAGCTGCTATTATGCCATGTCCGGGTAGCCTAGGACCCTCTAGTATGCCGTACCTGTTGTACTTGTGATCTTGTCTGTAATATTAGACTGCTAATATAATTGAAATTGCAATTGAATGACTAAAGAAGATTAGAGTTTATATTCTTAAGCATCTAAAAAGAGAATTAATTTCCTTCGCGGGCAATTGTGTTTCCGGATAAGGTTATGTTATTAGACATTATAAAAACTAGGCAAGTGAATTTCGAAAAAGTGTTTAAATACTACTTTCTGGTTTTCAAAAGAGAAATCTGTCATTTACTTGGGTATTTGTTTTCCCAATGTAGTCGGGGTGGACTGTTGATTGTGCATGACTGCATGTGACCACTTCACAACTTACATTCCGCGAGCGGAGTGTTATTTCCTTCACTCTCATGGGAGTGGGCCATACGCCACGACAATATTGAAAGAAATATTATGGTTCGGGCCGTTCGACCCTCGACAGTGCACATAGATGATTATTATGATGGCTCAGGCCGGTTGTCTTTATCTCGTATGCGCATGCTAAATTGTTAAATATTTTACATGATTTTTGAAGTCATAAGGTATTTGGGGGAAAAAATAAAGAAGAAATTGTGGATTTATGATATTTAGGGGAAAACAAAGAGAAAATTATTTATTCAAGATATTTTGGAAAATAATGGAAAAGTGGTAACTATTTTGTTTATTTTCAGTATTTACTTGGATTTCAGTGCCTTATATACGTTGCTGCTTTACTACCTTTACATGCCTATCGTGTTCATCATATGCTTTTAATTAATTTGCTGGACCTTAGTGAATGTCTAATTCGACCTCTCGTCACTACCTCTCTGAGGTTAGGCGGGCGACTTACTGAGTACACATTATTTTTATACTCATGTTGCACTTGCTGTGCATATTACGCATGTACTTTCATAGCAATGTGGAGGGTTCAGAGACTTAGACGAGCCGCATCATCCGAAGGCGATCCGCAGCTAACAGAGTCTCCCTCGTACTGTATTTATTTTTTTCATTTTGAATTTCCTTGTCAAATTTGTATTTCGGACAAACTTTGTAATGATTGTATAAATTCTTAGAAATTGCTCATGTACTTGTGACACCAGGTTCTGGGATGTGTTGGGATATAATTGCTAATATGGAATATTCAAACTATTATTTTACTCGACAGAATTTATTTAGTTAATATGTAATAAAGTGAAAGAAAATATCTTTTTCATAAATGTTAAAACAGGAAATTATTTCAATTAAATTAATGATTGGCTTGCCCGATAATGGTGTCCGGCGCCGTCACGACCTTATGAATTTTGGGTCGTGACAGATGGGCTGGGCTAACCTGGCCCCGGCGCCCTGCCCATATTGACAGCTCTAATGTCGGACGCTAATACGGGTCCACTTAAGAGTTTCCAAGATTTGGTTATAGGTCCATTAATAAGTCAAGTTCAGTAGGAATATTACGTTTATACGCAAATTCATTTACTTTTTCATTAAATAAGTTTTTACTAAATCTTATCACTTAGTTAAATACTGATATTATATACGTTGGCTTATGTCGATTTTTTCAAGGGTTGTCAATTTATTGTAACAATTTGACTTGTAGACATATTTGGATCTGGGACAATGGGGTTCTACAACATTTTCTTTCCCAAGTTGATGTTTACTTGTATTATTTTGCCAAATGGCTTATTATATAAATACATACTAATATTTTTCCAGAAGTATTATTTTTATATATTTATTTAATTATATTTATATGCCAAGTATTGAATGACATCATTTAGTTCAATTCGATGGGGGATATAAGCTATGTTGTTCAGACTTTTCGAGAATGTCGTGGGGTGCGTGTCAGATCCTCCAAAATAGTATATTTTTAGAAATTTCGACACGAGTACATCAACATTTTAGAGAGTCCGTGTAACATAGGATATAAGTATTTACATGTCACGACCCAAAATCCATCCAGTCGTGATGTCCCTTACCCAATCCCCTAGGTAAGCTAATTTAACCACTAACCAATTCCAATAACAATTATTAAAACAGTTAAGTATGAAATATCTGAATCTGATACATTCCCCAAGGACTGGTAGTACAAATCATGAGCTTCTAATACTAGAGTTTGCAAAGCTGGTATGAATTAAATACATCATCTGTTCGAAATATACTTAACAGATTTATATATACTAAAGCTACCATGAACAAGAGGCAACTACAACCGAAACGTAGGTACATCTTCAAATCAAGCTCTCGTCGATCTCAGCAACGTTCGCAGCCAACATCTGCACGCAAGGTGCAGAAGTTTAGTATGAGTACAACCGACCCAATGTACTCAATAAGTAACAAACATAACCTTAGGTTGAAAGTAGTGATGAGCTACAACAAAGTTCGGGTCCAACACCAATATCCAAAAATATTTCATAACAATGTAAAGCAAGTAATAAAAGAACTAATTCAGAGATGATATGCTCAGTCTATTCATAGTTTTCCAAAAAAATAGATCCGCTTTTCAAGTACATCAGTGAAAACCCAAATCCTTTATTGAAATCATCGAAAATATGAGTAAATTTGAAAACAATAATTTTCCCAAAAATCCTTTCAATAATAAATAAGATGTTCCATTTTTCTTTCCAGGTAGCCAGTGTAACATATATCACTATGCTCATATGTCAATATATGTGAGAAGTCATGAATGACGTGATACCGTACAACATGAGGAATAAATGCATCTATATGCCTGTATGTGATATGTGCATGTCAATGCCATGTACCTCAGTGATGAACTCAGGTACTCACGCTCTCGGAGTAATAAATCTCACTGTCTCTTACTTTTCAATCATCATGCTCAACCACTAAGTACCGTATATGGCCAATCCGGCCTAGGGAAGATCCATCCCGGAATATATACATCAATTGACCATTAGTCACTCAGTACTGAGTAGGGCCAAATCCATCCCATGGGGAAGATCCATCCCCAGGTATATAAATGTTTCAGACAAGATCCATGTCCAGGGAAGATCCATCCCTCAATATAATCAACCGCGCTCAGTGGGGGTGTGTGCAGACTCCGAAGGGGCTCCTTTAGCCCAAGCGCTATATCAAGCCAATCATGGCACAAATCAATATAACCTACTGCGGCGTGTAGCCCGATCCCATAATATAATCAATGTAACATGATGCGACGTGCAACCTGATCCCATAATATCACTCACTCAGTCATCAATTCCTCCAATCATTCGAGCTCAAAATGCCATGAAACTAGCCCAAAATGATGATATGATGTATCAATAAATAGTATAGAGACTCAGATATAATATGCATATAAATGCATATGACTAAGTATGTAATGGAATGAGACCAAATAATTCAACAACAGAAATGACCTCAGTGGGTCCCAACAAGATAAGCATGTAGCCTAGATATGGTTTCTAATATGGACCACAACTCAATAGCTCAAGAACATAGAAGTTTCATGGTTACAGATAAGGCCAGGTAACTATAAAGTACCACAAAAATAACGGAATTACAATTTACACGGTGCACGCTCACACGTCTATCACCTAATATGTGCGTCACCTCAACACCAATCACATAACACGTAATTCAGAATTTCATACTCTCACCACCAAGTTTAGAAGTATTACTTACCTCGAACGAGCCAATCCCAATACCGAGCAAGCCAAGCGATGCTACAAAAATGCCATCTCGCACATTTCGCTGAACGACTCGAAACTAACCAAAAACAATTCAAATACATCAAACAATGCTAAAGGAACCAATCCCAATCGAACAAGGTCAAATCTTGAATCAAAGCCCAAAATCGGCCAAAGTATCCATTTTTGCGACATCATAGGTGCATGCCACCATCTGCACCTGCGCAATACCTCGCTCTTGCGCTCCATCACTTGGTACATGCGAATCCACATATGTGCTCCAAATCTCCGCTTCTGCGGCCATATGCTGGGATACCAATCTCGCTTCTGCGCCTTCAGCTTTGCACATGCGGCTATCGCACCTACGCCCAACAGTCCGCAGGTGCGACCACACCAAAACAGACCTGCCCAGCCTTAACAAAAATGATCTAAAACGATCTGAACCTCATCTGCAACATACCCGAGCCCCTCGGGACCCCGACCAAGTATACCAAATCAAAATCTATGAACTTTGAAATTTCAAATATTGAAAACTCGCGTCGAAACATATCAAATCGACCCTAAAATAAACCAAATTTTGCATATAAGTCCCGAATAACAAAATGAAGATATCCCAATTTTCGGAATCACAATCCGAACCGATATCCTCAAAGTCAACTTCCCGTCAAACTTATGAACTTTCCAAACCTTCAAATTTCCAATTTTCGCCAATTTGTGCCGAAACCTTCTAGAAACATCCAAATGCAAATCCGGGCATACACCCCAGTCCAAAATCACCATTCGGGTCTATCAGAATCATCAAAACTCCGCTCCGGGGCCAAATTCACAAAAAGTCAAACTTTGTCAACTCTTCCAACTTAAAACTTCAATAATGAAACTCATTCTTCCAAATCGATTTCGAATAACCTGAAAAAAAAAACCTACGTTTTACATATGTCATAAATACATAAGACAGAGCTACTCCTGCCCGCAAGCTACCGAGTAAAGTGTAAATGCTCAAAACGACCGGTCGAGTCGTTACATTACCTTGGTTTTTTTAGCAATAAGATAACTTTAATATGTTTCCATGCTCTCCGTAACTCTTTCAGTTAGCTTAGTTTGCTACTTTCGAAGTCTATCTAATTCTGATTGTTCATTACTAATTGCAAATAAAAATTTAATTAGACTACCCAAATAGAAATAAATATGTCTGATGTTGTGCATATTTCTATATGTTAATAAACTTAACTCAAAGTAACAATATAAAATAATAAAATAGACAATAGATGTAGAATGAACGACATAAGAGATTCTTATTTCTTCCATGTATTCAAATGCATTACAAAACGACTTGTCATCCTTTATTTATAGTACCACATAAATGTATACCAAAGGAATTCCATAAATGCCATTAAGCATTTGAGATCATGGAGGAAGATCATGGGAGAGATTATGGAGGCATAGGATTTACAACCATAAGTATTGTAGTAGTGGGAGTTGTGGATAAGAGTAGCGGGTGTTATTCATTTAGGAGTTATGGACATCCACCATAATCTAATATTTCATAACACTCTCTCTTGGATGTCCAGAGATAGTGTGCCTCGTTAAAATCTTATTAGGAAAAAACCCAGTGGGAAAAAAATCCTAATGAACAAAAAAGAGTACACATATCTTATAATACGCATTGTCTGCTGCCTCATTAAAAACCTTGTCAGGAAAATCTATTGGGACAAAACATGTTCTAAGGGAAAAAGAGTACATCGCGTATTTGTCTCCCCCTGATGAAAACATCACTTTATTTTGTGAAGTAAATGCATTTCGATCTTGTATTTCAACTTCTCAAACATTGAGGTTGGCAATGCCTTAGTGAACAGATCAGCCAAATTATCACATGAACGAATTTGTTCAGTATCAATTTCACATTCTGTTAAAGATCATGCGTCTGAAAAAGAACTTTGGTGAAATTTTCTTTATTATGTCTCCTTCGATATGTCATTCTTTCAATTGAGCTATACAAACGACATCACCTTCAATATTATTAGAATCTTCTCTTCAAAATAGACAAAAAAATAGATCACGTACGCCATGATTGGTCTAATCTACATAAGGATTTGATGAAGCTTCATTTAATAAGTTTCTTGAAAAGCTTAATGTGCTTCAGAACAATTTAAATCCTTCAATGATTTTTATATACGCATATCAAATTTTTCAGGTATTTCCAGACCAAAATCTGAAAGCGACTGTATCCACCACAAGAGAACATGTTTCCGAAAAATCTTGTGTCACCTCACTGCTTTATTCTTTCAGGTGTTAGGATTATCAGTCTAAAACTTCACGTTTTTCAAGTGAATTTAGTATTGATTGCGTATTTTTCATTAATGAATCATATATCTGTCCATATTCTATGATATATTTGAGCTCAAGATCCTCGTCAATATTAATAATATTGAATATTACATTATATCAAAAATATCATCGACGATCATTTTATATCGATTCCATCACTACTCAATAAAGATATAACTTATCAAGATCTCAATAGTTTCAGGTACCTGAGCCTCTCCCACGAAGTCTTCTAATGTGATATGGCATGGTGCTCTTATAGAGAACTTGCCTCCTTAGTATGACCATTTTTATCATTTGTTCCGCTCCTTCTTCAAGGAGTTTTATCTTTGGAACCGATTAGTCTATTACGGAGTTTCATAGACTATGTCCATCATGGACTTTATTTTATTTGGAGCATTAGCAGCTGAAATATAACATTTAGCTTTGGGTCAGCAAATGCGTCTGGCAATATTTTACAAATAAATTATCACTTGAACTTTAAGTTCACATTTTCTTGCACGAGGATCTAGATCTACTCATAATAATTCATTTCATGTATCACTTTTTCAGTTTCCCATGTTCTCCCCCTAATGTTGGGATCACCAACACATATTCCAACAACATTCTTTGAGAACACATCTTTGTGCATTGTGGTAGGATAATTAAATTATATAGCACATCCATATTTCTAGATGAAAACTATTTAGTTTCTGACTCTGAACCAATTGTGATTGAGAGAATTTATAATAACTTTTTGGCTTGATGTGTACAATGTTATATATTAAATAATATACCTCATACCAAATTTATTTTTGGGACTTTTATTCTCACAACTAATGGTTTAGCTGTAATTGGAGGCATACAATTTCTGCTGAACCAACTTGGATTTAGACCAACATTATCATGATAAATTATCATAATTTATATTATGGAACGCTGGTCTATAAAATTAAGCAAACAACCTTGCAAAATCCAAATTGCAAGTTGATAACAAACGCACATGTGACCATATAATATATGCATCTATTAAAATCATATAATCGTAAACGGTCCATATGGCAGGTTACTGAGCGTGTATATATATATATATATATATATATATATCACCTTTTATTTTTTCCAGAAACCAAGGGATTCAATCTCAGCCTTAACTGGTATATCATGAGAACAAGCAGCCCAAGAGAATTCTTGAAGAATCTTCTATTTCTTCACTATATGCAAATGTGAATTCTCAATAAATTTTCGCATCATAATTGAACCGGGATGGACAATCGGTCATGCTAACTAATACTTGTTCCAGTGAATCCCTAGTTTATTTGTTGCATGTGTTTCCATCATCATGCTTATACTTGTGTAGTACAAATAAAAAGAAAGTCAGGTAACTTTTTATATTTACCCGGTATGATTATAGTAATATAAAGATATTCAATCATCCTTTTATTTATAGTCTCTATATGCCAACCACTTTAGCTATACATTTGAAACTCAAAAAATTTCTTTTGAGACTTACTAAAATATCATTGTCATGAACAATTTCATTCATCCGGTTAGTACAAATGTAACGACCCGATCGATTGTTTTGAGCTCTAGTGCGTCGTTCAGCGGTTTGAGGCCTTGAGCAGCAACGTTTCAGGTATTATGACCCGTGGGCGTGGTTGGAATTGAATTTTAGGAAGTTTGGAATTGATTTGGAAGGAAAATTCTCATTCTAGAAGCCTTAAGTTGGAAGAATCAACTAAGATTGGAATTTTGAGTAAACGACATCTGAATCAGGATTTGAAGGTTCCTGCAGGTTCTTATGATGATTTTAGACTTGTGTGTATGTCTGTATCGGGTTTTGGATAACCCGGGAACATTTTGACATATATTATGGAAGTTAGCATTTTAGAAGAATTTCATAAATTTGGGCTTGAAGTGCATTTTAGTGTTGTTGATGTCCGTTTGGGATTCCGAGTCTGGGAATAGCTCCGTATGGTGATTCTGGAGTTGAGAGCATGATCGGAAGTGAATTTGGATGTCCATAGGTCATTTTGAAGTCATTTGGCTAAAGATAGAAATTTGAAGGTTTTGGAGAAATCCGACCGGAAGTGAAAGTTTTGATATCAAGGTCGGAATGCGATTCCGGAAGTTGGAGCAGGTCCGTAATGTTGAATATGACTTGTGCACAAAATCTTAGGTCAATCATACGTGATTTGATAGGTTTTGGCATCAGATGTAGAAGTTGGAAATTTCTAAGTTCATAAAATTGGGATTTGGGTGCGATTCGTGGTTTTGATGTTGTTTGATGTGATTTGAGGCCTCGAGCAAGTCCGCATTATGTTTTGGATCAGGTTGGTAGGATTGGACGGGGAGCCGGGGGCCTCGGGTGGATTCCGGGTGGTTAACAGATCAATATTTGAAGTTGAAAAAAGTTAAGGTTGCTTTCATCTTGTGTGATCCGCACCTGCGAGGATTTAGCCGCAGGTGCGAGAGTTGGCAGGCTTGGCTGGGATCACAGGTGTGATGGAAATTCTGCACTTGCGAAGCCGCAGGTGCAGGCAATGGGGCACATGTGCGATTTAGGACTGGAGTTGAGGAATCCGCAGGTGCGGGAGATTGGTCGCACCTGCGGGAGTGCAGGTGCGGAGGTAGGACCGCAAGTGCGGAAATCGGCCTGGGCAGAATGTTTTAAAACAAGGATTTTGGTTCATCTGTCTTTATTTCTTCTTGGGCTTACGCGATTTTGGGAGGCTTCAAAGAGAGGGTTCCTTCATGCAATGTGAAGGTAAGTAACTCCTTCATGCTTCTAAGTTAAATACAAGATTATATGCATGGATTAGTCATGTAAATTGGTAGGAATTTGGGAAATTATTGAAGAAACCTAGAAAATGGAAATTTAGATTTTTAGCCACGAATTGAGCATGAATATTTGAGTAAATTGTATATTTGAGTTAGTAAGGTTATGGGTAGAATATATCTTCGAGAAATTTCGGATTTTCAGGTACGTAGGCCCGAGGGCATTTTTTTTCATCTCACTGAGCGGGTTGGGAAAGTATATAATTTTAATTTGTTATGAGTATTAGGATGAATTTTCATTCCTTTTCCATTATGTGGTAGTTTCGGAGCATTGTGCGTCCGTTGGAGTCGTCGGAAGGGCTTGGCAGCTGGTATTAGAATTTCGGAGCGAGGTAAGTCTCCTTTCTAACTTTGTGAAGGGATTTAAGTACTATCTTGTGGTTTTTAAAAGAGAAATCTTTCATTTATTTGGTTACTTGTTTTCCCGACGTATTCAGGGTGGACTGTTGATTATGCATGACCGCATGTGACCGCTTCGCAATTTACATTCCGCGAGCAGAGTGTTATATCCCCCACTCTCATGGGAGTGGGCCGTACGCCACGGCGTGATTGCAAGAAATATTATGGTTCGGGCCGTTCACCCTCGGCAGTGCACATAGATGTTTATTATGATGGCTCATGCCGGTTGTCCTTATCCCGTATGCGCATGCTAAATTGTTAAATATTTTTCATGATTTTTTGAAGTGATAAGATATTTGGGGGAAAATAAAGAAGAAATTGTGGATTTATGATATTTGGGGAAAAACAAAGAGGAAATTGTTTATTTAAGATATCTTGGAAAATAATGAGAAAATAGTATTTGTTTTGTTTATTTCCAGTATTTATTTGGATTTCAGTGCCTTATATATTGTGGCTTTACTACCTTTACATGCCTATCGTGTTCATCTTATACTGTTAATTAATTTGCTGCTGCTAGTGAGTGTCTAATTCGACCTCTCTTCACTACCTCTCTGAGGTTAGGCATGCGACTTACTGAGTAGAGGTTATTTCTGTACTCATGCTACACTTGTTGTGCATTTTATTGCACAGGTACTTTCATAGCAATGTGGAGGATTCAGAGACTTAGGCGAGCTGCATCATCCGGAGGCGATCCGCAACTGACATAGTCTCCCTCGTACTGTATTTATTTTTAATAAATTTCCTTGTCCAATTTGTATTTCGTACAGGCTTTGTGAAGATTGTATAGATTCTTAGAAATTTCTCATGTACTTGTGACACTGGGTTCTAGGATGTGTTAGGATATGTTTGCTAAATTGTAATATTTAAATCACTGTTTTATTCGACAAATTTCATTTATTTAATATGTAATAAAGTGAAATGAAATGTTTTTCATAAATGTAAAAACCAGAAATCGTTTCAATTAAATAAATGATTGGCTTGCCTGACAATGGTGTATGGCGCCATCACGACCTTAGGAATTTTGTGTCGTGATAACATGGTATTAGAGCACTAGGTTCCTGTAGGTCTCACGAGTCATGCACAAGTCTAGTAAAGTCTTGCGGATCGGTATGGAGATGTCTGTACTTATCTTTGAGAGGCTACAGGGCTGTTAGGAGTATTTCCCTTCTTGATTCCTCATCGTGCGATTCGAATCCCTTGAGGCTTATGCCTAAGTTTATTCTTACTCAATATTACGCGTCGCGAAGCTCTTGCTATGAATCAGGAATTTGAGGGATTGAAATGGTGCTGCAGATGTAATTCGAGATGTTTCCATGTGTAATTGGTGGGGGGTTGTTGTTATGGCCCTGCAGAAGGATAATATGTTGTTTCAGCTCAGTAGCTGTGTTTCTGGGAGCCTTAAGGCTATGCTCAGGTAGTGATGATGCTTGCGATTGTTTATCATGTGATGTCGATACGATGATAGAATGCTTGCCCGTATGTTGGGGATGATGAATGGTTTGAAGGGAGGTCTTCTCAGAGTGTGATTTCGAGATTTTGATATTCTAGTGCCGGTAGAGGAAAGTCATTTGGGTTATGAATGGTTCGGTTGGGGTTGATAAAGTAGTAAGACTTGGTGTCTTCAAGTTAGGTGGGATATGCACGTGTGACGTGTAGTCGTCGTCATTGATCGATTGTAATGTGTTAAGTTTGGCGGTGCTATGGTTTCTTCTGTTGCGTGGGGTTAGAGTATTGAGAAGCAGTATTGAAGAATGCGGTTGGCAGAGATCGTGAGGTGTGGTGGTTCAGTACCGGATAAGTGTTGGTAATGAAGGCAGCTAGAGAAAGATGATCTTCGCAGAGCTTGAAGTTGTGGTGATCTGCAGGTTTGAGAGCTACAGAGAATGGTCCTGAAGTGAGGCTAGGAGGTGGTTCCATCTATAGGAGGCTAGGTGTATGAAGCGGAAGTCGAGCAGTCACAAAGTCGGGGAGCGGCAGCATAGCTTGGAATTTGAAGATATTGTCGCGCATTTAATGGATGTCCATGAGGAGCGGACGAACTAGTAAAGTTGGTAAATGAAGCAGGGCGTAGTATGGGGTATTGAAGTCGTAGAAAGAGTGCATTTTAGCGTCGTTGGAAGGTGTCCGTGGGTGATTTTCACAGGTGGGTTATCTTTTGTGAATAGGTTAGCGATGGCGGGGTTGGCAAGTATCGGTGAGGGGTTTTAGTGGCTATTCGGTAGGAGGCGGAATGTGTGAATAATGCTAGAGAATTTGAGTATTTAGGGAGTTCTAGCAAGAGGATCTGGAAGAATTGGACGGATTGGTTGGGATAGATAGCGTTATCAAAGGAGAAAGGATCTTAACAGGGTCTAGAGTGGTGCAAGAAGTAGCTTCGGGCTAAGTGGGGGAGTCCCACCATCTACAGTTGGGTTGTAAGGTTGTCTTCGCATAGGGCCGCGAATTTTTAGCGTGTTGGCAAGTTATTTCAGCTAAGCGAAAAGAGTAAAATGGTGATTTTGCGTGGGATTTGATGAATGTGTGCAAAAGTTGGCCCTGTCCGACCAGGGTTAGGCTTTGGAAGATTCAGAATTTTGCTTAAGGCATATGGGAGTTTTCAGGATAGTGACTCAGTCGCATGGTTCCTTGGAAGGGGTGTTCATGTGCTAGAAGAGCCTTGGAGTTGATTGCATTCGAGGCCAGTCAGAGTGGGTGACTCTCAATAGCGGTCCTAGTGAGTTCAACAGTCAAGAATGCGGTATTTAAGGGTTTCAGGCAGCAGTATGATTGAGAATCGAGCTTTTGTAGAGTAATTTATGAGAAAAATGAGGATGGTTGGAATGTTCTATGATATGTTTCAACATGCAGGATAATATTAGAGGAGTGAGAGAAATAAACTCTGGATTGAAGAAAGATTATCAGAAGGGTATGAGACGAGTTGCGGGATTTAGGCAGCATAGTCTCGTGAATCCAGGCCACTCGGGATGAGTGAGGGTTGAGTTTGCTATGAGTTGAAGGAAGTTGCTATTATTCCTGAGGCAAATTGAAGATGATTAAAAGCAAATAGATTGATTAGCCATGGTTGAAATGGCACATTTTCGGCAGTGATCAGTTCCTTTGATGTGATTAAGCTACGCAGGTGGTTTGTGCCGGTGTGTGCGAGGCTTGTCGGCCGCCGTAACGAATTTTGTGTGGGAGCACTTGAGTGCTATGGCCTATTAGGTGTAGGCGGATCCAGGAAGGGTAATGGTGGTATAGACTACTACTTAAGGATTTGCATGTTGGGTGATTGTGGGAATTCACTCATGTGTTGAGATGGTACTCTTGAATTGAATTTAGTAAAAGGTTTCTATGTGATGAAGTGTTGACCCTATGGGTGGTTCAGAAGTTATGGTGGAATTCTTGCGTTACCTCATATTGGAATGTTAGGTGCGGTAAGCAGTATGTAACCGGGAGTAAGAATCGAGATTGTGGTTTGGTGTTAATAAGGATGTCATGAGCTGGGAACAACGAGAAAAAGTGATTCGAAAGGCTTTGTACCCTGGTTATGGGTTCTTGATTTGTCCTACAGCGTAGCATGGCTAGTGGTGGATATGAAGACTTGTTACCTCGTGGAAGGTCGTGCGAGCGTGACTGCGAAAAGATTATGTAAGTGTGACATGTAGTCACTTGATGGATTGGAGATTTGGACTGAGTATAAAGAAATGCAATGTTGTGTACTTGAGAAGTTATGCCTGAGGGGCGTTCAGTTCATTTGGTTGTGGATTGCGGGGTGTTTGTCCCTGCTATGATGGTTGTTCTTGCGTATTATGGGAGAAAGTGGGTTAATGTGGTCCCAGGTAGAGCTATTAGCATAGTTTGGTGCGAGCAAGGTGGCTTGATGTTTGTGGATGGATTTAAATATGATTATGGACTCCGTATGAGCCAGGCATGTTCATTTCAGTAGAGCGGTTTTCATGGAAAGGTATTAGAACAACGGGTGTTGTTCCATCTTCATCAAATTCATGTGTTATTATGATTGTGCCGTATGAGTTGTGAAACAACTTGGTAATTTCTATGTGTTGAGGTCCCGCGTAGTGGGGATGTTATGTGAGCAGGATAGCTCTTGAGATTCAGAGTGTGTGTATATATATATATCGCACCCCAGATGTGCTTGAGTTAGGTATCGTACGACTTTATCAGTCTCCCCATGATGGTATTATGCACTTAGCGTGCTTGTGATCGATATTCAGTATTTTGTAATAGTGATCAAACCAGCTCTGTATATATATCTTTTTATTTAAATCTTATGTGTGGATCGGGTGGCACGTCGCCACGGGTATGTTATTCAGATCGGGTTGCACGCCGCAACAATGTGATGATGATTAAGGTTCCTATATTTATTTTCTTGTGTTTTACTTCCTATTTTCTGATAAGAATTCATATTAGTTGCGTGAGTTAAATAGTTTCTTCCTGAGTCGTTTCTTATTATCATGTTCGATTTATGGTCTATTAGCGCGATGTGGTATCATGTGAGGCTGTTGGCCATGTTTGGGGTGATTTGTTGTCTGGGTAGTTCATACTAGGTGAGACGGGACTATCGGATCAGGGATCAGTGCGATAAGGTTATGTGAAGTGTATATTAAAGAACAAATACCATTATTCAGGTTCATAATGAAGTGATGATTTCTAGTCAAGATGAGGTATTCAAGGATATGTTAACTCTGCGGTTGGGTATGAATTTCTGCACAATTCCTCCGTTGTAGTGGTATCGTCAGCATTATGGCAGGATGTCTGTTATTTGTTATGAGGTGCATCAGGAGCACCAGATTCGTGTAATTTTTGCTGTTAAGGTTCATGGAATGTCATTTTGGTAAAATGATGTGGTATGCGGTGCATGGTGCTAATTCAGCAAAGGTATTTAGTCATGTTCTGGTATGTTGTGTGGTAGTCGATGCAGTCTTTATATATTGGAACTAGGCCTGACAGAGAAAATTTCAAGTGTTGGAATTAGGTTCTGAGCTTATTATATGGATAAGAAGAATCTTCAGATTTGATTAAGCTAATGTACTCAATTGGGTTGTGGTAGCACGGGCAGGTGCTCGAGGTGTTCAACAGTGATTTCAGGTAACTCCAGAGCAGTTCTTGGCAGACAAACGTCGGGTTAAGTGAGGGAGAATGTAACGACCCGACCGGTAGTTTTGAGCTCTAGCGCGTCGTTCAACAGTTTGAGGCCGTGAGCAGCTACGTTTCAGGTATTATGACCCGAGGGCGTGGTCGGAATTGAATTTCAGGAAGTTTAGAATTGATTTGGAAAGAAAATTCTCATTTCAGAAGCCTTAAGTTGGAAGAATCAACTAAGATTGGAATTTTGAGTAAAAGACCTGCGAATCAGGATTTGAAGGTTCCTGCAGGTTTGTATGATTATTTCGGACTTCGGTGTATTTCGGACTTGGGTATATGTCCGGATCAGGTTTTGGATAACCCGGAACGTTTCGGCGTATATTATGGAAGTTAGCATTTTAGAAGAATTTCATAAATTTGGGCTTGAAGTGAATTTCAGTGTTGTTAATGTCCGTTTGGGATTCCAAGTCTGGGAATAGCTTTGTATGGTGATTCTTGAGCTGGGAGCGTGATCGAAAGTGAATTTGGATGTGAGTAGGTCATTTTGAAGTCATTTGGCTAAACATAGAAATTTGAAGGTTTTTGAGAAATCCGACCGGAAGTGGAAGTTTTGATATCAAGGTCGGAATGCGATTCCGGAAGTTGGAGCAGGTTCGTAATGTTGAATATGACTTGTGCGCAAAATTTTAGGTCAATCAGACGTGATTTGATAGGTTTTGGAATTGGATGTAGAAGTTGGAAATTTCTAAGTTCATAAAGTTGGGATTTGGGTGCGATTCGTGGTTTCGATGTTGTTTGATGTGATTTGAGGCCTCGAGCAAGTCCACATTATGTTTTGGAGGAGGTTGGTATGATTGGACAGGGTCCCGAGGGCCTCGGGTGGATTCAGGGTGGTTAACGAATCAATATTTGAAGTTGAAGAAAGTTAAAGTTGCTGTCATCTGGTGTGATCCGCACCTGCGAGGATTTGGCCAGAGTTGCGGCTTTGGCACCACAGGTGCGAGAGTGGGCAGGCTTAGCTGGGATCGCAGGTACGGACAATGGGGCACATCTGCGATTTTGGGCTGGAGTTGAGGAAGCCGCAGGTGCGGGAGATTGGTCGCACCTGCGGGAGCGCAGGTGCATAAGTAGGACCGCATGTGCGAAAATCTGCCTGGGCAGAATGTTTTAAAACAAGGATTTGATTCATTTGTCTTCATTTCTTCTTGGGCTTAGGCGATTTTTGGAGGCTTCAGAGAGAGTATTCCTTCATGCAATGTCAAGGTAAGTAACTACTTCATGCTTCTAAGTTAAATACAAGATTATATGCATGGATTAGGCATGAAAATTGGTAGGAATTTGAGAAATTATTGAAGAAACCTAGAAAAGGGAAATTTAGATTTTTATCCACGAATTGAGCATGAATATTTGAGTAAATTGTATATTTGAGTTATTAAGGCTATGTGTAGAATATATCTTCAAAAAATTTCGGATTTCCAGGCACGTGGGCCCAAGGGCATTTTGGTCATTTCACTGAGCGGGGTTGGGAAAGTATATAATTTTAATTTTTTGTGAGTATTAGGATGAATTTTCATTGCTTTGCCAATATGTGGTAGTTTCAGAGCGTTGTGAGTCCGTTGGAGTCGTCAGAAGGGCTTGGAAGCCGATATTGGAATTTCGGAGCGAGGTAAGTCTCCTTTCTAACTTTGTGAGTAGGACTTGTCCCCCTAGGTTAACTAATTAAGTATGTGTTACTATCTATGGGGGCTACGTACGCACGAGGTGACGGGAGTCCGTGCGTAGCTACTATTATGCCATATCCGGGTAGCCTAGGACCCACTAGCATGTCTTACCAGCTATACATGTAATCTTGTATGTGATATTATAATGCTAATATAACTGAAATTGTAATTGAATGACTAAGGAAGAGTAGAGTTTATTTTTCTAAACCATCTAAAACGAGAATTGATTTCCTTCGCGGGCAATTGAATTTCCGGATAAGGTTGTATTATTAAACATTATAAAAACTTGGCAAGTGAATTTCGAAAAAGGGATTTAAGTACTATTTTGTGGTTTTTAAAAGAGAAATCTTTTATTTATTTGGTTACTTGTTTTCCCGACGTATTCGGTGTGGACTGTTGATTGTGCATGACTACATGTGACCGCTTCGCAATTTATATTTCGTTAGCGGAGTGTTATTTCCCCCACTCTCATGGGAGTGGGCCGTACGCCACGGCGAGATTGAAAGAAATATTATGGTTCGGGCCGTTCGACCCTCGGCAGTGCACATAGATGTTTATTATGATGGCTCAGGCCGGTTGTCCTTATCCCGTATGCGCATGCTAAATTGTTAAATATTTTTCATGATTTTTGAAGTGATAGTATATTTGGGGAAAAATAAAGAAGAAATTGTGGATTTATGATATTTGGGGAAAAACAAAGAGGAAATTGTTTATTTAAGATATCTTGGAAAATAATGAGGAAGTGGTATGTGTTTTGTTTATTTCCAGTATTTATTTGGATTTGAGTGCCTTATATATATTGTTGCTTTACTACCTTTACATGCCTATCGTGTTGATCTTATAATGTTAATTAATTTCCTGGCCCTTAGTGAGTGTCTAATTCGACCTCTCGTCACTACCTCTCTGAGGTTAGGCGGGCGACTTACTAAGTACACGTTATTTTTGTACTCATGCTACATTTGTTGTGCATTTTATTGCGTAGGTACTTTCATAGCAATGTGGAGGATTCAGAGACTTAGGCGAGCTGCATCATCCGGAGGCGATCCGCAGCTGACAGAGTCTCCCTCGTACTGTATTTATTTTTATTGTAAATTCCCTTGTCCAATTTGTATTTCGGACAGTCTTTGTGATGATTGTATAAATTCTTATAAATTGCTCATGTACTTGTGACAGCGGCTTCTGGGATGTGTTGGGATATGTTTGCTAAATTGTAATATTTAAATCACTGTTTTATTCGACAAATTTCATATAGTTGATATGTAATAAAGTGAAAGGAAATGTTTTTCATAAATGTTAAAAACCAGAAATTGTTTCAATTAAATAAATGATTGGCTTGCCTGACAATGGTGTCCGGCGCCATCACAACCTTAGGGATTTTGGGTCGTGACAACAATATTAGTTCTTTCCAAAGCTCTTGACTGATTTTGTAGTTCAAGACGTTTTGTCACACTATCTATATGGTGAAAATCTCCTTCACGGAGAAAATCATATAATAATAATTGTCATGGTTAAAATCATCATAAGAAAAATCATTTCTTTCTTTTTCCTTTAATAACTTTTGATAAGGCATGATAAAATATTATTGAGGTACCGCAACTACGTGACCCATGACATATTCATGTAGCCACACAATAAAATTCATTCTCTTTATTTCACTCAAACTCCTGTAGAGGTGAGTTATGTGGTATTGACCCAATCATGCATTGCACATATTTATTCATTACTTTTATCACATATTGCCACATTCACCTTCAGGAATGAGACTGCATTTACAATGGTTATCGTAAGTCACATTTTCAGGGAATGACCTATAATCATCGCGGTGTGCTTTATTATTTTTTCGTACCAATTTAATGGTAAGCATTGCCTTCACATTTTGAAGGTCTATTTTAAGAACACTTACTGTTTTTATTTTTATAATTATAATAATGATGACTATTATTATTTTGATCTTTGGCATGACACATTCATTGTTCAATCAATGTCTTCATTTAGACATGTTATGCACTGCTACCAAATTCACTTCAAGGATGGAGCAAATCAAGTGGGACAAGATTCATGCTTTTTCATGAAAAATAAATTATCTTCTTTAGTCATCATTATATAATGAATGCGTGCATTGAGACTCAAACTCAATGCCTTACCCATATAAAGGCATATTAGATCATAATGAGTTGGACTCAAACCCAACTCTTATCATCATGGTGCAGTAGGACTCAAATCTAATGTCTTATCCTCATGGTGCACTGGGATTTGAACCCACCATCTTACCCTCCACATATTGTATTATAGGCCAAAGTGTCAAGGCACTCACCCTCATTCCTTTAAAATATTGTCACTTCATAACTATATGCATAACAACAAGTACCAATATTAAGATTATTACTATACATAACTGTAATAGTAGAGTAAAGACCATCAAACATTAAAAATGAATAAAAAAATTAAAAGACTGTCTCCAACAAGTTCTCCGTTGAAACCAAAATGTGTATTCTCTATCTAACTACAAGTTGAACCATCCATAACAACAACTGATATTCGTCGTCTTCAAATTCTTATTCTTAATAACATAATCAGTAGAATATTATTGTAATAGATATAATACAACTTTCGAATGAAAATGATTAAGATTTAAAGATCTTGAACTATTCAGGAATTACTCACAACTTTCATAGAAGTTATATGAAATTTAAAAAATATATTATATAACTGAGAGGACATGATTCAAGATCCCAATTTTTATTTTTTCTTTTAACAAGAAAGGAAGCTAGAACTAGATGATCATTTGTTTTCTGATAACATGTTAACAAGACAAAATAAGAGCTATGGTAATACTATTAAGAAAATATTAACTAACTTACCAACGACATGGAATGTCAACTTATCACTTGACAAAGGCAAATGCAATTGTATATTCCATGGAAAGTTTTTACTTCTTATAGGAAGTATTAGAAGAATATAGCAATTCGTGCGAATAACATGTTAATAAACTTAGCTCAAAGTAAAAATATAAAATAGTCAATAGATGTAGAAGAAAGAGAGAAGAGATTTTTATTTCTTCCATGTATTCAAGTGCATTACAAAATGACTTATCATCCTCTATTTATAGTACTACATAGAGGTATATCAAAAGAATTCCATAAATATGCCATTAAGCATTTGAGATCATGGAGGAAGATTATGGGAGAGATGGAGGTATGAGAGTTACAACCATAAATATCTGAGTAGTGGGAGTTCTCGAGAAAACGGATAACAATAGTGAGTGTTATTCATTTAGGAGTTATGGACATCCATCATAATCTAACATTTCATAACACTATATATTTTAATATTACTTTTTCCATGTTTTAACCACTGTTTTGCGCTATTTGGTGTTCTAAATGCCCAACGGGTGTTAAGTATTATTTTTTTAACTAATTAAATTGTGGATGCATCGCATCCAACCTTGGAAAAAGGCTATTTGGAACATCCTTGGTAGTAAGTCAGAAGAAGACATCCACTTTAGCATCCGCACCTGGGCGCAAAAAAGTTGGTGGACACGAAGCATCCACCCCAGCATCCGATGTTGAGAAGTTCAAGCTGAGGCGGACGTGAAACATCCAACTCAACATCAATCCCTGCAGCTTATTCGGAAAAGGAAAAGGAAAACCTTAGCCCGCGATTTTTGTACGCTATGTATAAGCCAAAAATACCTCGTTTAAGTCATCTAACACACTTGGAAGCAGAGAAAAGCCATCACAGAGTTTGGAGACCGAGGAATTCATTTTGAGTTCCTCTTTTTCCCTTCTTTTCATGAGTGTTACGTATTCTTGGGAATTATTTGAGATTGCTATCATTACTAGGTGATAAATGTATTTTACCTGATCTTAACAACATAATTTTTCTCATTAAAAGTATGATATTATCATGTTTCTTCCATATTTTTAACTAAATTTTGCAGGAACGATTTTAGAAGAATTGACGTACAAAGCAAGAAAAACTTCAAGAAAAATACTACAAAGAAGTAAAGAGCAAGTTATGATAAAAAAAATAATAATTTGGCAAAGGAAAATAAACACATAAATGACGTTAGACTTTGATATGCACCAAATCCACAATTACCATGTAGACCTCTCAACTTTCCGGGACAAATTTAGAGTTACATGACAAATCTAGATTTACATGACAAAATCTCAACTTGCAAATGAATAATCAGATTTGTCATGACAAATCCAACTTACCAACACCAAATCGAGAAGATCATCATAATTTTCTCTCTTATATAAGAAGAGATTTACCAATCAAAAGGGAATGACAATAAAGAGAAAGCTTAGAGCTAGAAGTCTGAATTTTAATTTTTAATAAGCTTCTCTGTTTTATTTTTTCACTAGTATCGAGTTATTTTTTCTTTTAAATCACAATAGTGGTTTAGTTGTTGTTTCTAAGTAAATTCCAGTGTAGGAAATTACTCTAGATCATGCTTTTAATTAAATAGGAGAAATTATTCTTCTCGAATATTTCTTTCTATTTTCTTATCTAATGGACAAGAATATTCCCATTATTAGTACTAATTCTAGTATGGAGTAACTTTTCTTGTGTTGGGAGAAAGATGGATTTTAATATTTCTATTAAATAGTAGATATTATTCCTCAAATTCACATGCTTGAGCTAAAATTTATTTAACTTTATCTGATTTTACAGTTAGACGTTATTCAATTTATTAACATCTATCTATCTTGTACTACATATTAACTGTTTATTAATTCTGTAATCGAGAGAGGAGGAAAAAATAATATAGTTAAGTGTAGTATTGATATATGTTAGTATTTATTCAGTAACATCTATCTCTTTTATGTTATAATTAATTTTATATTTATTTGTAATTGAGAGAGGCAAATAGTGTAATAATCAGTTATAACAAGTAGGGTACCGAAAGGGACTTACTAATAAGAGCATGTTTTAGTTCAATCATATATTTCTGGTTCTTTAGTATTACTATTTTGAAGATTAGTTTGTATAACCGAGAGGAGGGCAATTAATTATTCAAGTTGAGTGATAATATATATTTGTTATCGTGAGAGGCATTTATAAATTTTTGAGAAATAAAAATTGAGGAATAATAATTCTACTATATAATAAAAATATTAAATGAATTCAAGATCCCAACACCTTTTAATTATATTTGTGAAAAACAAACTATTTTCTATTGCTCTATTCATGCATTTTTAGTTAGTTAACTTACAACTCAACTCTTTCTGATTTTCTCAAGTAATAATTAAAACAAGAAACATCTGTAGAATAGATAAATCAATCTCAGTGGGTTCGACATATTTCTATACTATTATTTGACAGAGTACGAGTTAGAATTTTATATACCCCATACGCTCGTCAAATTTTTGGCGTCGTTTACGGGGATTGGCTAAAGTCTACTACAGATTAATTGTTTTACTACTAATTTGAGACTCTTTTTATTGTCTAATTATTTTAACTTTTCTGCACAAATTTCAGAAAGTGTATGACCCGTTCCTCTTCTAGAGAATTAGTCAAATACGATTCTGAAATTGAAAAATCCTTGCGGTTGTTGGGAAAAGAACAAACCTCACAATATCAAATTTTCACATAAGAGGTAATGGAGAACGAAGAATTCAATTACTAACTTCCACCACATCAAGTAGAAGAACAGTTTGATGAGGTGGTACCACAACGTGATAGAATACTCCGTGATTATGCAAGGCCAGATCATTTCGAAGGAGAATCAAGTGTGAGGAGACCACCAGTTGTAGCAAACAACTTTGAAATCTGCACAGGCTTGATTCAAACCATTCAACAGTCATGTCAGTTTACTAGTGATGCGAGTGAAGATCCTCACACCCATTTAATTGATTTTTTTGAATTAGTTGAAACTTGCAGGTATAATGGAGTCATAACAGATGCTATCAGGTTGCGCATTTTTCTTTTTTCATTAAAAGGTGAAGCCAAAACATGGTTGCGAAGTCTACCAAGAGGTTCCATTACAACATGGGACCAAATGACCCAACAATTTCTTAATAAATATTTTTCACCTGCAAAAACAATTAAAATGAAGCAAGAGATCAATAATTTTATGCAGACAGATACTGAATCTGTATACCATGCATGGGAAATATTAGCAGTAATGTTAAGAAAATGCCCACATCATACTATCCAAGACCCTCGTATTTTAAATATTTTCTATCATGGTCTTAAACCCTCTGCTGGAAATGTAATTGATGCAACATCAGGAGGATCAATAATGGGAAAAACTACTGCAAAAGCAATGTAATTTCTTAATGAAATTTTGGAAAATGCTGTTTAATCGCCCTCAGACAGAATGATTATAAAAACACGGCAGAAGTAAATCAAGTTGAAGCAGAAATTGCGACCTTAACACAAAAACTTGAGGCCTTTAAGGCAGGGGCTCACACATCATCCTAACTTGAGAATTGTGATATTTGTCAAGGTAATCATCTGAATCATGAATGTCAAGCTTCAACACAAAATGAGGAACAAGTAAATGTGATTGGTTATAGAAATAATTACTCATTCGGTAGTTCCATGGCACAAAAACATCCAGGATTTCATTGGAGTAATCCTAATGGCGCTGAAAATCCTCAAAGATTTTTTAATCAAAAGCAGCAGGTATAGGGACCACCTGGTTTTCAAAATCAAAATAGAGGGCAACAAAGTTTTCAACAATATCAGCAGTAGCCTTAAAGAGCTCATCAACAAAGCCTTGAAGACCTGATGTACAAATTCATTAAAGCTACTGACGAGAAGGTTGAAAGTCACATTCAGCTATCAAGAATTTGGAAATTCGGGTAAGCCAATTAGCAACCCTCATGTCTAAACAAATTCAAGGTGCTCTACCAAGAAACATTGAGAAAAATCCAAAAGAACACCTCAAATCCATCTCTCTACGGTCAGGTAAATCTCTTGATGATCCATATGCAGATAGAGAAGGAAAGCCACAAGAAGTGGAAAAGGTAAACGAAGGTGAGAATAAAATAGAATCTAAGTTTCCAAAAGAACAAAAGAATAAAGGGAAAAATGTACAAGAAAATGAATTAATAACAAATCCTCACTCTGTACTTCTCCTTTTTCCCCAAAAGATGAAAAGATAAAAGCTTGACAAACAGTTTTCAAAGTTTCTAGATATTTTGAAGAAACTTTACATTAACATACCTTTCACAGATACTTTGACACAAATGCCTTCATATGTTAAATTTCTCAAAGAAATTTTATCAAGTAAAATAAAATTGGAAGAAGTTTCAGTGGTTAAGCTTACAGAAAAATATAGTGTTATACTTCAAAATAAGCTCCCACAGAAACTTGGTGATCCACGAAGTTTTACAATTTCTTGTACTGTGAGAGGTATTCACTTTGAAAAGGCGTTATGTGATTCAGGTGTCTCAATAAATCTAATGCATTTTTCAATTTTCAGGAAATTAGAACTTGGTGATATGAAAGATACTGGTGTGTCTCTTCAATTAGCCGATCAAAGTACTAAGAGACCAAAAGGAATTATAGAAAATATCCTTGTTAGAGATGAAAAACTTGTATTCCCAGTAGATTTTATAGTGATTGAAATGGAAGAAAATATTGAGGTATCATTAATTTTAGGTAGACCATTTCTCGCAACAAGGAGAGCAATTATTGATGTTCATCAAAGACAATTAATATTGCAAGTTGATGAGGAAAGTGATTTTTGACATGCAGAAAATGATGTAATTTCCTGGGGATGAGTCATCATCATCTTGTTTTCATATTGACTTACTAGATTGTCACGACCCAAAATCCGCTAAGGTCGTGATGGCGCCGGACACCATTGTCAGGCAAGCCAACACTCAATAGATAATTAAAAATTTTATTTTAATATTTTGAAATCGTTACTTTTCATTTTATTATATGAAAATCAATAAAATTTACTGAGAAAATGACGTTGTTTTGACAATTTAATTAACCAATACATCCCAAAATCGTCCCAGAACCCAGTGTCACAAGTGCATGAGCAATTCTATAAAAAATCAAATGAAATACAATAACTATCCAGAATACAAATGGGTCAGTAAAGAAAGTACAACTCAATACTCTGAAGGAGACTCCGCTGGCTGCGGGTTGTCTCGAGAGGTGCAGCTCACCTAAGTCCCCATATCAACCATGCCATGACGCCGAGCGGGGCCACTAGATATACATGTACCTGTGAAACAAAATGCACAGCAAGTGTAGCATGAGTACAAAAATAACGTGTACCCAGTAAGTATCCTGCCTAACCTCAAAGAGGTAGTGACGAGAGGTCGACTTTCACACTTACTAGAGGTCAAATTAATATAATCAAGTGTTATGTCAAACATGGATGTTATTATCAAATAACATATAACAACAGGAAAGGACAACTTCTCCCATAAGTTATAAATCCCAGTTTTCGTCATCTCGGCTAACAACTCATATCTTAAGGCAATTAAACAGTTCAAATCACAGATAGTATCCAGCAAATATCATGCGCAGGAAATGCCAAGGGTCGAACGGCCCGAACCAACATAAATGTAAATTGTGCATTGCCGAAGGGTCGAACAGCGCGAACCATAGATGTATCTATTAACCTGCCGTGGCGTACGGCCCGCTCCCATGAGAGTAGTGGAAAACGTTACCCCGCTCGCAGAATATAAATTGTGAAGCGGTCACACATAATCATATACATTCAAACCGTCCACCCCGACTACATCGGGAAAACAAGTAACCAAGAAAATGAAAATTTCTCTTTTAGTGGTCACAAAGATAGTATTTAAATATTTTCTAGAAATTCGTTTGCCAAGATCGTTAAGGGTTAAACATCTTTAAATTCATCAGTAAAGTTACAAGTATGACAAATAAAACATGCTTTTGGGTCCTAGACTACCCGGACTTAAGCATAATAGTAGCTACACACGTACTCTCTTCACCTCGTACATACGTACCCCCCCCCCCACAATATCCCATATTTAATTATTTCACCTATGGGGATAATTCCCACTTACAAGGTTAGAAAGGAGACTTATCTCGCCCCAAAGATTCATAACCGGCTTCCAAGCCCTTCCGATGACTCAAATTGATGCACAATGCCCCAAAACTATCCAAATAACGGCCAGACCAATGAAAATATACTCTAATACTTATAACAATTCAATTTATATAGATTCCCAACTCCGCTCGGAAATTTGACAAAAATTTCCCTCGGGCCCACGTGCCCGGATTTCCAAAATTTTTCAAAGATAAAGATTACCTATAACTTTACGAACTCAAATATATAATCCTCTTTGAATTTCATACCCAAATTCGTGGTAAAATCAAAAAAATACAAATTCTAGGTTTTTCTTCAAAAATCCTAAATTTCCACAAATATTTATGTCTAATCCATGTATAATCCAAGTATTTAACCCAAAACGGCAAGAAATCACTTACCTTATGGAAGATGCCGAAAATGCCACTCCAAAATTGCTCCAAAATCGCCTTCCATGGAAGAAATGAAGTGGAAATGAGCCAAGACCTCGGTTTAAAAAAACACACTTCCCAGCCCCGACCTTCGCACCTGCGGCCCCAGCCTCGCACCTGCACGCCCACAAGTGCACTCAAGCACCAGCACCTGCGGCTTCCCCATCTCCAGCCAAATCTCGGATCTGCGAGCCATGCGCCGCACCCGCGACTCTCGCACCTGCGACCCTTATTACGCAGGTGCGATCGCACCAGACACCAGATGCTTCATCCCTTCCTCAAACTCCAAATTCGATCCATTAACCACCCGAAATCCACTCGAGGCCCCCAGGATCCCGTCCAATCGCACCAACCTGTTCCAAAACATAATGCGGACCTTCTCGAGGCCTCAAATAACATCGAAACTGTAACAACCCGACTGGTCGTTTTGCGTTACCGAACCCCGATCCCTTAAATGAAACTTCCCATAGCAGCTTAGTGTGATTTATGACTTGTGAGGGCTGGTGGTCCGGGTTTCGGAGGTGTTTAGAGTGCTATAGGAACAATTGGTTCCTTAAGGTTGGCCTTTAAGGCCAAGTTTGAATTCGTGCAACATTTTGAATAAACGACCTCAGAATTGGGTTTCTTCGGTTCCGGTAGCTTCGTGCAATGATTTCGGACCTGGGCGTATGTTCGGAAAGGGTTTCTGATAAACCGGGGGCGTTTCGACGTCCAATATTGAAATAAGAAGTTCCTTAAGTTCCTATTTTGGTTTGGGACGTGTTTTTGTGTTATTTTGGTTCGAATGGAATTCTGAGACCTTGAGTAGTTCTGTTTTGTCATTTATGACTTGCCTGCAAAATTTGGTGTTATTCCGAGTAGTATAGGTCGTTTCGGCGCGTTGTTAGCGAAGTCTAGAAAACTTAAAGTTCCTATTGGTTCTTGGGGTTTTGAGGTGTGATTTTGAGTTTTAGCGTTGTTTTGGGTGTCCCGAAGGCTCTATCGAGTCTGTATTATGATTTGAGACTTGTTGGTATATTTGGACGGGGCTCGGGTGGGCCCAGGTGCCTCCCGGACACCACATGAGGCCAAAAACTAGCTGAAATAGCTGCTGGTGCACCTGTTCTGGTGTGACCGCAGGTGCGGTTGACCAGTTGCAGGTGCGGGACCGCTCCTGCGGTCCCAGCCTCGTAGGTGCGACCCAGTGGTCTGGCTAGTTCTCCTAGGTGCGGACAAAGTTCCGCAGGAGCGGAGCCGCATGTACGGTCTCCACTCCGCACGTGCGGGCCCAGGCTCCCCATTCCATTTTTGCAGGTGCGAGCCTTTGCTCGCAGGTGCGGTCCTCGAGCTGCATGTGTGGAAATACTGTTCAGACAGTGTGTTTTTATATACGGGTTTTAATTCATATTTCTCATCTCCTTCTTAGTCCTTGGGGCGATTTCCACCATTTTAGAGGGGCAAACGACTTTGTTATTGAAGGTAAGTAAATTCTACTCTAATATTAGCTTCATGCATGGATTACTAGCTTAATTAACTACCTAAATTAGTGAAAAATCAAGAATTGGGTAGTAACCTAGGGCTTTCGGTAATTTGAGAATTTACTCGTGAATTAGCTATGAAATCAAGAAGAAATCATGTATTAATGATCCTTAGGCTTTGGGTGAGTGTTTCCTTCGAGAATTATAGGAATCCGAGCATGCGGGCCCGGGGTCAGATTTTAGATTTTATTCAAGAATGGTGAATTTGGATTAGTAATAGGTGAATTCCATGCTTTGAATATAAATTAATGTATTTGTATAACTTTTGGCTAATTTCGAGTCTTCGGGTGTAGAGTTTGATGTTTCGGGCGCATTGTCGGTCCGGGAAGTAAATTCGACGCAAGATGAGTCTCTATTCTAACCTTGTAAGGGGGAAATTGTCCCCCTAGGTGATTTAAATGCTATATGTGATAATTTGTGGGGGCTACGTACGTACAAAGTGATGAGAGTCCGTACGTAGCAGCTATTACTATTATGTTTGGGTAGTTGGGCCCACATTATGCCTTGTGTTTTACTTGATATTAACTATAAGCGTAAGTTATTACGTTACATGTTGCTTATTTTCCCGAAGTTATGGAATTTGAGAAAAACTTTTAAGAAATTGTTCATTGAAAAGTATTTTCTTTTAAAAGGAAAAACGTGTGTGCTTGTATTCGCTTCGTAATTTACATTCTGCGAGCGGAGTGTGATTTCCCCCACTCTTATGGGAACGGGCCGTACACCACGTCGGATTGAGAGATGCACTTTTGGTACGGGCCGTTCGATTCTCGACGGTGCATAAAGAGTATTGAGAGATGAACTTTTGGTATGGGCCGTTCGATCCTCGGCATTGCATAGATGTGAGTACTTTTTGGAGAGGTGAACTTTTTTGTAGGGGCCGTTCGGTCCGCGGCAGTGCATGGGAGTGACTATCTTATGACTCCGGCCGGTTTTCCTTACTCTGCATGCGTGTGATTTATTTGTTCTAAATTCATGGATGGTGATCTGTCAGATATTTGGGGAAAAGTAAAGTGGTAATTGTTTTATTCATTCCCAGTATTCTTCCTGGATTTCAGTACCTTACATATATACTTGTTGCTTCACTGTCTTTACATGCCCACCATTTCTATTATATTCTGTTAAATTATACTGTTGGACCTTAGTGAGTGTCATGTCGACCTCTCGTCACTACCTCTTCGAGGTTAGGCGGGTTAATCACTAGGTATATATATATATATATATTTATGTACTCATGTTGCACTTCTGTACTTAATTGTACAGGTTCTGAGGCTGGTGCTTCTGGTTATCCGACCGGAGCTTGACGTATATTCTGGACCTGACTCCACATTGAGCTTCCTCCCTTGGGGATTCACAGCAGTACTATTGAGTTATCTTTTGTTTATTTCTGTCTACTTCTTTCCGACAACAGTACAACTTGTATCATGTTTTATATATTCTACTAGTTCGCCTGTTGGCTTGTGACAGTAGTTCCTGGCACACACATAGTAGACTCTTTATTTTGGGACTGTATATATATTTTTTCATGATCATTGTGCCTGTATTTACTTAAGTTGATTACTGTTTCCGCTTTTAATTTAATAATCTAAGCTTAAAATTTTGGGAATATGTGGGGTTGGTATGTCAAATAAGGAAAATCGCACTAGTAAACAACGGTTGGCTTGCCTGACTCCGGTGTTGGGCGCCATCACGACCTGTGTTGGATTTTGGGTCATGACAACATGGTCTTAGAGCACTAGGTTCACGTAAGTCTCACGAGTCAAGGGCAAACTCAGTAGAGTCTTGTTGATCGGTACGGAGACGTCTGTACTTATCTTCAGGAGGCTATAGGGTGTTAGGAAACTTCTCTTTGCTCTTATTCTATCGTGCAGTCGATGATTTACTAAATTCATTTTTCTCTTCTTTCATATGGTGAGGACGCGTGCATTTGAGGTTCCAGACCCGGGAAGGGCCGCTACCCCCGCAGTCTGAGGCCGCGGTAGAGGCCGGGGGAGGGCACCAGCCTGTGGTAGGGGACGAAGGCGTCCCAGAGCTATTCCGATCCCGCCACCAGAGGATCCTATTATAGAGGAGCAAGATGAGGTGCCTCCAGCAGATCCTGCACCAGTAGACTTTATGACGGCGCCAGGCTTCCAGGCAGTCATGGGTCGTATGATGAGATTTATGGACACTATGTCCCAGGCTGGTTTATTTCCAGTAGATCCTGCCACTTCTCAAACGGGAGGGGGAGTTCAGACCCCTACTCCCCAGGATGCAGGAGAGACAACAACATTACATCATAACCCGGGTACACTGCCCATGGGTGGGGTCCAGCCTATTGCAACAGCACCTGAGCCTAGACCAGCTGCGGACGGCGATCCACAGAAGTTATTGGATAGATGGACCCGATTGCACCCTCCAGTCTTTGGGGGTGAGCAGGGCGAGGACGCCCAGGATTTTTTAGATAGGTGCAGGAACAGACTACATAATATGAGGATAGTAGAGTCCCACGGAGTGGATTTCACTACCTTTTAGTTAGAGGGCAGAGCTCGTAGGTGGTGGCAGTCCTATATTCTCATCAGGCCAGCAGATTCTCCTCCTATCACTTGAGAGTAGTTCACGCAGATGTTTCTGTATATATATCCCACCCTCTAAGATGGAAGAGCTGCAGTGCCAGTTTGAACGTCTAGAGCAGGGGCAGATGCCAGTGAAAAATTATGAGGCCAAATTTTCAAAGTTGTCTCGCCATGGACTTATGATATTTCCTACCGATGCAGAGAGGGTGAGGAGATTTGTGGCTGGGTTTCAACCAGGTATTAGGGCCACCATGGCCCGAGAGGTGGAGATGGGTACTCTTTATCATCTCGTGGTAAAGATTGCTCGCAAGATCGATGGGTATCGGTCGGGGAGCAGGGACAGCAGGATAAGAGGGCTAGATTCTCTGGAGATTTCAGAGGTGCCTGAGCTAGGGGCAGGGGTCAGTATAGCAGTGGTCAGCCCACCAGGACTTTATATTCAGCACCTTCACCACCTCCCCGAGGTGTTCCAGTGAGGACTCATTTCAGCAACATGCCAGAGTGTTCCTACCGTCCTCCAGCCATTCACAGCTCACACAGTGGTTATCCCAGTCATCCGAAATCCTCCGGCCCTTACTTCAGTGCTATGCCAGAGGGCTATCATCGCCCTCCGACCATTTAGGGTTCTTCTTCGGGGCAACAGACTATGGTACCTGGGGGTTGTTACGAGTGTGGAAATCCAAGTTATATGAGGAGTCAGTGTCCCAGGTTTCGGAGTAAGGCCGTGCAGTAGGGTTATCAGCCGATTGGTCCGGCACCAGCAGTCCAGCCACCTAGAGGTGGAGGATAGGTCGGCATGGGTCGTCCTAGAGGCGGAGGCCAGTCAGGGGGAGGTCAGGAAGCACCTGTTCACTCTGGTGGAGCCCAGTCTTCCGGTGCTCCAGCTAGATTCTATGCTATCCCGGCCAGATCAGATGTAGTGGCCTCAGACGCCGTGATCACATGTATTATTTCAGTATGCGGTAGAGAGGTATCAGTGTTATTTGATCCAGGATCAACTTATTCCTATGTTTCGATCTTATTTGCTCATTTTCTGGATGTGCCTCATGAGTCCTTGGGTTCACCTATTTATGTGTCCACTCCCGTGGGCGATTCTGAGGTTGTAGACCTTATCTTCCGGTCCTGTGTGATTTCATTTTGTGGGTTCTAGACTCGAGCGGATCTCTTATTGCTCGACATGGTTGATTTTGAGATTATTTTAGACATGGATTGGCTATCTCCTTATCATGTCATGCTAGATTTTCACGCCAAGACAGTTACCTTAGCCATTCCCGAGTCGCCTAGGCTGGAGTGGAGGGGTTCCTCAGTTAGTACAGCCAGCTGGGTTATTTCATTCTTGAAGGCTCGACATATGGTCGAGAAGGGTTGTCTAGCCTATTTTGCTTATGTGCAGGACACCACCGCCGAGTCTCCGACGATTGATTTGGTGCCAGTTGTTTGAGAATTTGCTGATGTATTTCCTTTGGATCTTCCGGGCATGCCTCTAGACCGTGATATTGATTTCTGCATTGAATTATCTCCATACACCCAGCCTATATCTATTCCTCCGTACCGTATGGCTCCGAAAGAGTTGAATGAGCAGCTTGAGGAGTTGTTATCTAAGGGGTTCATTAGACCGAGAGTATCACCGTGGGGTGCTCCAATTCTATTTGTGAAGAAGAAGGATTGGTCTATGCGGATGTGTATTGATTACCGCCAATTGAACAAGGTTACCATTAAGAACACATATCCTTTGCCGCGCATCGATGATTTTTTTGACCAGTTGCAGGGTGCTCGTGTGTTTTCTAAGATTGATTTGAGATTGGGGTATCATCAGTTGAGGATTCGGGCTTCAGATGTTCCGAAGACTGCTTTTCGTACGAGATATGACCATTATGAGTTTGTGTTGATGTCGTTTGGTTTGACTAATGCTCCAGCGGCATTCATGTAGCCTGGGGTAGCACGAGCAGCATTTGAGAGTTATGCTCCAGACTTTGCAAGAATAGAAGCTATATGCTAAGTTCTCCGAGTGTGATTTCTGGTTTGATTCCGTGGAATCTTTGGGGCACGTGGTGTCCGGAGAGGGTATCAAGGTGGATCCTCAGAAGATTGAGGCAGTTCAGAGTTGGTCGCATCCTACTTCAGCTACAAAGATCAGGAGCTTTGTGGGCCTAGTAGGCTATTATCGCCGATTTGTGGAGGAGTTCTCTTCTATTGCAGCTCCATTGACTAGATTGACTCAGAATAATGCCCCGTTTCGATGGTCTGACGAGTGCGAGGCGAGCTTTTAGAAGCTCAAGACAGCATTGACCTCAGCACCAGTTCTAGTATTGTCTTCTGGTTCTGGGATGTATACAGTATTCTACGACGCTTCACGCATTATCTTGGGGTGAGTATTGATGTAGAAGGGGAGAGTTATTTCTTGTGCTTCACGCCAACTGAAGGTTCATGAGAATAATTACCCTGTGCATGATTTGGAGTTGGCGACGATTGTTCATGCTCTTAAGATTTGGAGGCACTACTTGTATGGAGTGTCCTACGAGGTTTATACAGACCACTGTAGCTTACAACACTTGAGCAGAAGGACCTTAATTTGAGGCAGCGCAGATGCCTTGAGTTGTTGAAGGATTATGATATCACCATTCTTTATCACCCGGGCAAGGCAAATATGGTAGCAGATGCTTTGAGCAGGAAGGCGGAGAGTATGGGTAGCTTGGCTTATATTGCAGCAGAGGAGAGACCTCTAGCCTTGGAAATTCAGTCCTTGGCCAATCGCCTGGTGAGGTTAGACCATTCAGAGCCTCGTCGAGTTTTAGCACATGTGGTTGCTCAGTCTTCGTTAATGGGGGAGATTAAGGCTCGGTAGTTCTATGATCCGTGCTTAGCAGAGCTTCGGGAGACAGTGGTTCAGGGTAGGGCCAAGGAGGGTACTATTAGCGAGGATGGTGTTCTGATACTTCAGGGCCGCTTATTTTTTCCTAATGTTGATGACCTGAGGGAGAGGATTCTAGAGGAGGCACACAGTTCTTGGTATTCTATTCATCCTGGTGCTACGAAGATGTATCGTGAATTGAAGTAGCATTACTGGTGGAGACGGATGAAGAAGGACATTGTGGAGTATGTGGCTAGGTGTCTTAATTTCCAGCAGGTGAAGTATGAGAACCAGACGCCAGAAGGCCTACTTCAGCAGATGCCCATTCCTGAGTGGAAATGGGAGCGCATCACTATGGACTTCGTGGTTGGGTTGCCTCGGACTTTGCGGAAGGTTGACGTGGTTTGGGTCATTGTGGATAGATTGACCAAATCGGTGCATTTCATTCCAGTAGCTACTACATATACTTCTAGGAGGTTGGCCTAGATCTACATTCGATAGATATTCCGATTGCATGGTGTGCCAGTGTCCATTATATCAGATCGAGGTCCTCAGTTCACCTCGCACTTCTGGAGAGCATTTCATAGTGAGATGGGCACCCAGATATACCTTAGCACAATATTTCACCCTCAGACTGATGGTCAATCGGATCGTACAGTTCAGATATTGGAGGACATGCTCAGGGCATGTGTGATTAACTTCGGAGGTCTGTGGAACCAGTTCTTTCCTTTGGACCTAGTTTGCTTACAATAATAGTTATCAGTCAAGCATTGAGATGGCACCATTTGAGGCCTTGTATGGTCGGCGATGTCGTTCCCCTATCGGGTGGTTTGAGCCTGGTGAGGCTAAGTTATATGGAACCAACCTGGTGAGGGATGCCTTGGAGAAAGTGAATTTGATTCAGGAGAGGCTCCGTACAGCACAGTCCAGACAGAAGAGTTACGCGGATCAGAGGGCGCGTGATGTGTCATTCATGGAGGGAGATAGGGTCCTATTGAAATTCTCGCCTATGAAGGGTATTATGAGGTTTGGGAAGAAGGGCAAGCTGAGCCTTAGGTTTATAGGTCCCTTCGAGGTGTTGAGGCAGGTTGGGGAGGTTGCTTACGAGCTAGCCTTGCCTCCCAGTTTATCAGGAGTTCATCCAGTTTTCATGTATCCATGCTCCGGAGGTACCACGACGACTTCTCTCACGTGGTTGATTTCGGCACTATTTAGTTGGATGAGAGGTTGGGCTATGAGGAGGAGTCGGTTGCTATTATTGATAGACAGGACCGCCAGTTGAGGTCCAAGAGAGTTTCTGCCGGGAAGGTCCAGTGGAAGGGCCAACCAGTTGAAGGGGAAACCTGGGAGTCCGAGGAGGACATGCGGAGCAGATATCCACACATATTCAGCACTTCAGGTACGATTCTAGACCCGTTCGAGGACGAAAATTTGTTTAAGAGGTGGAGAATGTAACAACATGACCGGTATTTTTGTGTTACCGGACCCCATTCCCTAAATGAAACTTCCCATAGCGGCTTAGTGTGATTTATGACTTGCGGGGGCTGGTGGTACGGGTTTCGGAGGTGTTTAGAGTGCTATAGGAACAATTGGTTCCTTAAGGTTGGCCTTTAAGGCCAAGTTTGACTTCGGTCAACATTTTGGGTAAACGACCTCGGAATCGGGTTTTGTCGGTTCCGGTAGCTTCGTGCGATGATTTCGGACCTGGGTGTATGTTCGGAATAGGTTTCTGATAAGCCGGGGGAATTTTAGGGCCCAATATTGAAATAAGAAGTTCCTTAAGTTTCTATTTTGGTTTGGGACGTGTTTTTGTGTTATCGAGGTCTGAACGGAATTCCGAGATGGGGAATAATTCCTTTTTGTCATTTATGACTTTCCTACAAAATTTGGTGTCATTCCGAATAGTATAGGTTGGTTCGGCGCGTTGTTAGTGAATTCTAGAAAACTTAAAGTTCCTAAGTTTGGTTATTGGGGTTTTGAGGTGTGATTTTGAGTTTAAGCATTGTTTTGCGTGTCCCGAAGGCTAGAGCGAGTCCTTATTGTGATTTGGGACTTGTTGGTATATTTGGACGGGGGCTCGAGTGAGCCCATGTGCTTCCCGGACACCACACGAGGCCAAAAAACAGCTGAAATAGCTGTCGGTGCACCTGTTATGGTGTGACCGCAGGTGCGGGACCGCTCCTGCGGGCTCAGCCTCGCAGGTGCAACCCCTAGTAGTCTAGCCAGTTCTCGCATGTGCGGACAAAGTTCTGCAGGAGCGGAGCCACAGGTGCGGGCCCAAGTTCCCCAGTTTATTTCCGTAGGTGTGAGCCTTTGCTCGCAGGTGCGAGATTGCAGGTGCGGTCCTCGAGCCGCAGGTGCGGAAACATTGTTCAGACAGTGTGTTTTTATATACGGGTTTTAATTCATTTTTCTCATCTCCTTCTTCTTCCTTGGAGCAATTTCCACCATTTTAGAGGGGCAAACGACTTGGTTATGAAGGTAAGTAAATTCTACTCTAATATTAGCTTCATGCATGGATTACTAGCTTAATTAACTACCTAAATTAGTGAAAAATTAAAATTGGGTAGTAACCTAGGGCTTTCGATAATTTGAGAATTTACCCGTGAATTAGCAATGAAATCAAGTAGAAATCATGTATTAATGATCCTTAGGCTTTGGGTGAGTGTTTCCTTCGAGAATTATAGGAATTCGAGCATGCGGGCCCGGGGTCGGATTTTAGATTTTCTACAAGAATGGTGAATTTGGCTAAGTAATAGGAGAATTCCATGAGTTGAATATAAATTAATGTATTTGTATAACTTTTGGCTAGTTTCGAGTCCTCGAGTGTAGAGTTCAGAGTTTCGGGCGCGTTCTCGGTCCGGGGAGTAAATTTGACACAAGGTGAGTCTCCTTTCTAACCTTGTAAGGGGGAAATTGTCCCCCTAGGTGATTTAAATGCTATATGTGATAATTTGTGGGGGCTACGTACGTACAAAGTGACGAGAGTCCGTACGTAGCGACTATTACTATTATGTCCGGGTATTTAGGCCCACATTATGCCTTGTGTTTTACTTGATATGAACTATAAGCTTAATGAATTACGTTACATGTTGCTTAATTCCCCGAAGTTACGGAATTTGAGAAAAACTTGTAAAAAATTGTTCACTGAAAAGTATTTTCTTTTAAAAGGAATAACGTGTATGCATGTGACCGCTTCACAATTTACATTCCGTGAGCGGAGTGTGAATTCCCCCACTCTTATGGGAGCGGGCCGTACGCCATGACGGATTGAGAGATGCACTTTTGGTACGGGCCGTTCGATCCTCGGCAGTGCATAGAGACTATTGAGAGATGCACTTTTAGTACGGGCCGTTCGATCCTCGGCAGTGCACGGGCATGACTATCTTATGACTGCGACCGGTTGTCCTTACCCTGCATGCGTGTGATTTATTTGTTACTAAATTCATGGATGTTGATCTGTCAGATATGTGGGGAAAAGTAGTGGTAATTGTTTTATTCATTCCCAGTATTCTTCCTGGATTTCAGTACCTTACATATATACTTGTTGCTTCACTGTCTTTACATGCCTACCATTTCTATTATATTCTATTAAATTATACTGTTGAACCTTAGCGAGTGTCATGTCGACCTCTCGTCACTACCTCTTTGAGGTTAGGCTGGATACTCACTGGGTACATATATATTTATGTACTCATGTTGCACTTCTGACTTAATTGTACAGGTTCTGAGGCTGGTGCTTCTGGTTATCCGACCGGAGCTTGACGTATATTCTGGACCTGAATCAACGGTGAGCTGCCTCCCTTGGAAATTCTCAGCAGTACTATGGAGTTATCTTTTGTTTATTTCTGTCTACTTCTTTCAGACAACAGTACAACTTGTATCATCTTTTGTATATTCTACTAGTTCACTTATTGACTTGTGACACTAGTTCCTGGCACACACATAGTAGACTCTTTATTTTGGGACTGTGTATATAATGGTTCATGATCATTGTGGCTTTATTTTGGGACTCTTAAGTAAATACAGAATCCGCCCTGAAATCAAAATTTCCACTTCCGGTTCAATTCCTCAAAACCTTTAAATTTTCTATCTTTAGCCAAATGACTCCAAAATGACCTACGGACCTCTGAATTCACTTCCGATCGCGCTCCTAACACCAGAATCACCATACGGAGCTATTCCCAAACTCGGAATCCCAAACGGACATCAATAACACTGAAATGCACTTCAACCCAGACTTATGAAATTTCATCCAAAATACTAACTTCCACAATATGCGCCGAAACGCTCCCGGGTCATCCAAAACCCGCTCCGAACATACGCCTAAGTCTGAAATAATCATACTAACCTGCTGGAACCTTAAAATCCTAATTCTGAGGTCGTTTACTCAAAAATCCAATCTTAGTCAATTTCAATTCTTCCAACTTAAGGCTTCCGAAATGAGAACTTTCTTTCCAATTCAACTCCGAACTTCCCGAGATTCAATTCCGATAACGCCTACAAGTCATAAACCAGAAATGAAGCTGCTCATGGCCTCAAACCGCCAAACGACGCGTTAGATCTCAAAACGACCGATCGGGTCGTTACATAGAAGACCTTGTAGATGAATACCAAGATAATCTGTTAATTAATGATTCATTAGAGAGATGTTTGGCTAGGTCAGGTACCATAACTGATGATAACCCCGTAATTAGAGAACAAGCTGAAATACTAGAAAAGGAGTCAGAAAATGAGAAAGTCTCATAAGAATTAGCTCAATTAAAAATTGAACTCAAAGAACTTCCTTCTCATTTAAAATATGTGTTTCTTGAACCTGAATTTTTTCGAGTAATCATTTCATCTTCTTTGACTATTGTAACGACCCGGCCGGTCGTTCTGTGAGATTAGCCCTGTTTCCCCCGTTTCTGCTTTATCATATTTTTCTTATCATATATATGTTTGTGTTGGGTTGGTTGGTTCGGGTTCAGAGTGGTTGTGGTGAGAACTGAGACACTTAGTCTCTTAAATTAGCTTATTGGTTGAAAAAGTCAACTGGGAGTTGACTTATTGGTAAATGACCTCAGAATGCAGATTTTATGGATCGAATAGCTTCCTCAGGTGATTTGGGACTTAGGAGTGTGTTCGAAATGATTTTCGATGTCCGATGTAGAATTAGGCTTGAATTGGCGAAAGTTAGTTTTTGGCGATTCTTGGTCGGCAGTGGAATATAGGCTATCAGGGCCGGAATGAAATTCGGGAAGTTGGATCAGGTTCGTAATGTCATTTTGGATATGTGTGCAAATTTTTAGATCAATCAGATATGTTTTGGTTGGTTTCGGCATCATTGGCGAAATTTAGATGTTTCAAGTTCATAGGCTTGAATTTGATGTACTTTTGGTGTTTTGTTTTTGGTATTTCAAAGGCTCGACTAAGTTTGAATGATGTTATGGGGTGTGTTGGTAGGGTTGGTGAGGTCCCGGGGGCTCGGGTATATTTCGGATGCTCAGACGGGCACTTTTGGTCTTTGGGAGATTGTTGGTTTTCTGGTGTTTTAGGAACAGTGGTTTCTTCATTGCGATCGCGTGAGCTCATCCACGATCGCATAGAGTAAAGTTGGAGGCAGGAAGATTTTTTCTATGCGATCATGTAATGAGGTTTACGATCGCATAGGTTGGACAGCCAGAGCTGTGCGGTCACGTGGTTCATTGTTCGATCCCGTACAAGAAAAATGGGGGCGCGTAAGGTTGTTGCAGTTGTTCTTCACGACCGCATGAATGGGTACGTGATCGTATAGGTCAGGAAGTCGAAGCTTTGTGATCACGTGGGGAATAGTGCAATCACAATGGGTAAAATTTAGAGGCAGTAAGTTTGTTCTTCGCAATCGCGTGGGTGGTCCCGCGATCGTAGTGAGTTAATATTTAGTGTTGGGCAGAATGTTTTAAAAGGCCATTTTTGCAAATTGAGTCTATTTTTCCTCCATTGTTGAACGGGTTCGGAGCTCTTTTAGAGGGTTTGAAGAGGAAATCGAAGGGAATCACTTGGAGGTAAGATTTTTGACTTCATAATTGGATTCTATGTCGTTTTCTAGGTAATTAAACCGGAAATTTGTTGAATTTAAACCCAAAATTGGGGTTTAAATTGTTGAATTTAAACCCAAAATTGGGGTTAGGTGCATAAGAATTAGAAATTTCTTTTGATGATTTGAGTGGGAAATTGTGGTCCGATTTTAGTTTTCTTGGTATATATAGAATCGTGGGAGAATGAGGATTCTAGTGATGTAAATTTTATCGAATTCTGAGATATGGGCCCGGGCCTCGGGTTTGGCCAGATTTTGAGAATTGTGTCTAAATTGATAGCTTTTGAATGGGTTTTGTTCCTTTAGCGTATATTGATGATGTTAATCTGGTTTTGGTTAGATTCGGAGCAATCGGGAGCCGATTTGATGGGCAAGAGCATCGCGGGTTAGTATTGTGGTCCGGTAGAGGTATGTAATGGCTACAAAACTTGTCCTAAGGGTATGAAACCTCGGACTTCGTACTTCTCACTATTTTTAGAATGGCGCACATGTCAGATGATGAGTATGTGGCGTGCACTAATTTTTGGATTGGACTTGGTCCTCTCCGCGGAAACTATTTTGTTCCGTATTTTACTTTAAATCGTTTGTTAAATGGTGTTCTAAAATTATTGCTATATTTGGGCTATAAGCCATGTTTGAGGCCTCGTGCCGACTTGTTTAGCCCCTTGGGGGCTTTCCTTTTTCTTACTGCTATTTTCCTCACTGTGTTGACCTATGATTCACACTCAGTCATGTTATGTTGAACTGATGATTTGATTTTATGTGTTTCTTACTGCTTAAGACTTAATTTATTTCCATTACTACTGAGTTGGCATACTCACATTACTCCCTGGATCCCTGTGTGCAGATACATGTGGTGATACCGAGCGCTAGCAATCCATTCCGTGGGAGCCAGAGTTCGGGACATAGAGGTAGCTGTTCAGCATCCGCAGCATCTCTGTTTTCCCTTTTTATGTTGTACCTAGTTATTCGTCCCGAGGTTTTGTATTATAATAGTAGAATTTTTGTTATATTCCTTAGATGCTCATGACATGTTGACTCCGGGTCTTGGGAGTAGTTTTAGACTGTTTAACCGTTTGTTTTGCTTAATAGATTCAGTAATTTATTTACGTTTATGAAATGTCAAAAATGAGTTGGGATTTTGGAGAGAAAATGTAAATATGTGATTGTTGGCTAGCCTAGTTCCACGATAGGCGCCATAACAGTCGGTTTAGGATTTGGGGTCGTGACAAGTTGGTATCAGAGCCTAAGTTACATAGGACTCAACGGTCATGTGCACGTTTAGTAGAGTCTTGCAGATCGGTACAAAGACGTTTCTACTTATCTTCGAGAGGATGCGGAACCCTTAGGAACAATCTCATTTTTCTTGAATTATGTCATGCCATTTTGTTGATTCTGAAAATCTAAACTTCTGTTGTTTCCTTCTCTTACAGATGGTGAGGAACCGCGCTACCGATCAGGGTGATCAGCCACCAGCTAGACCAGCGAGAGGTCGAGGCCGTGGTCGAGGCTGTGGTAGAGGTAGGGGCCAGTCCGTGCAGTAGACAGGGCAGTACAAATTGATTCCCTTACTGTTCAGGATCAGATTCCCGCTGCAGATGCTCCAGCAGGACAGGCTCAGGCACCGACATTGCCTATTGTTATTCCGGGTCTTCAAGGGACCTTAGCTCAGATCACGACTGTGTGTACCACCCTTGCTCAGATAGTTGCCGCTACTTGGCAGGCCGGGGGAGGGAGGCAGACTCCAGTTGCCCGGACACCTGAGCAGGTTACTCAAGGCCATCAGACACCGGGGGCGGTTCCATCCCAGTCGGTTGCTCCAGTTCGAGACTTCGTGGTTCCGGCTATGCCAGAGGATGAGCAGCGTAGACTGGAGATATTTTGTAGACTTCAGCCTCCGATGTTCAGTGGTGTTGAGGGCGAGGATGCCCAGGGTTTTCTGGATAAGTGTTAGAGGATGCTGCGTACTTCTGGGATTCTAGAGACCAGTGGGGTCTCGTTTGCAACTTTTTAGTTTTCTGGTGCTGCTTTCACTTGGTGGGAGTCTTTTGAGAGGCGTAGGCCTATTTGTTCAGCACCCCTCACCTGGCAGCAATTCTCCACTATCTTCTTGGAGAAGTATTTACCCCAGTCTCACAGGGATGATCAACGCAGGCATTTTAAGCAGCTGTATCAGGGGGAGCTATCAGTGACGCTGTATGAGATGCGGTTTTCGGAGTTGGCTCGTCATGCCACCGAGTTGGTCCCTACTGATAGTGAGAGGATTAGGAGGTTCATGGATGGCCTCACTTATCAGCTCTGCCTTTTTATGACTTAGGAGAGAGTATCAAATACTACATTTGAGCAGGTAATTTATATTGCTCGAGATATTGAGTCGGTTCGCCGCCAGGAGCGGGAGGAGAGGGAGGCCAAGAGGCCTCGTGGATCAGGTGGTTCTAGTTGTGCTCCTTCCAGGAGCAGTTTCAGCATGGTAGAGGTCGTTCATTCAGGCCTCCTCAGTCAGTCCCAGCCTATAGTGGTGCATCTTAGGGGCATGGCCCCCGCGGTTCTCAGCCAGGGCGTTCTTCATTCGGTGCCCTCCCAACTCTAAGTGCAGCTCGAGCCCCACTAGTTCAGAGTTCCTCTATGCATGATTCTTCTAGTGGCCATTCAGGTGCCAAGGGTTTCTATTAGTCCTCATATCCAGCTCTAGGGAGTTGCTTTGAGTGCGGCGAGTTTTGGCACATGTGGAAGGCATTATCCACGTCGTCCTGGTGGTTCTTCTCAGCAGAGGGGCCAGCCCTAGACTTCAGCTCCAGTTACTTCACCACCCGCCCAGGCAGCCATGGGTGGTAATCAGTCATCTAGAGGTTTCCCTAGACGGCGAGGTCAAGCAGGTGGAGGTCAGGCCCGTTTGTATGCGTTTCCAGCCAGGCCAGATGCTATGGCCTCCGATGTAGTGATCGCAGGTATTGTCTCAGTCTGTTGCCGAGATGTTTTGGCTTTATTTGACCCTGGTTCTACATATTCCTATGTTTCATCATATTTTGCCCATTTTTTGGATATTCTCCGTGAGTCTTTAGTTACGTTTGTTCATGTGTCGACTCCAGTGGGTGATACTATTGTTGTGGACCGTGTGTATCTGTCATGTGTGATATTTATTGGGGGTCTGGAGACCCGAGTGGACCTACTGTTACTCAGCATGGTCGATTTTGATGTGATATTAGGCATGGATTGGTTATCTTCGTGTCATAGTTCTTGATTGTCACGTTAAGACCATGACCTTAGCTATGTCAGGATGTCTGAGGGTTTAGTTGAGAGGTTCTTCTGAGTATGTGCCTAGCAGGGTGATTTCCTACCTGAAGGCCCATCGCATTGTTAAGAAGGGGTGTTTCTCTTATCTGGCTTTTGTGAGGGATGTCAGTAGTGAGACTCCCGCTATTGATTCGGTTCCTATGGTCCGTGACTTTCCGGATGTGTTTTCTGCAGACCTGCCAGGCATGCTACCTGACAGAGACATTGATTTTGGTATTGACCTGGTGTCAGGCACTCAGCCTATTTCTATTCCACCTTATCGTATGGCACCAGCAGAGCTAAATGAATTAAAGGAGCAGCTTCAGGAAATCCTAGATAAGGGGTTCATTCGGCCTAGTGTGTCACCTTGGGGTGCACCAGTGTTGTTCGTGAAGAAGAAAGATGGTTCTATGCGTGTGTGTACTGATTATCAGTAGCAGAACAAGGTTACGGTGAAGAACTAGTATCCCTTGCCTCGTATAGATGACTTGCGTTCGGCTATCATCAGTTGAAGATTCGGGGGACAGACATTCCGAAGACTGCTTTCAGGACTAGATATGGTCATTATGAGTTTCTAGTTATGTATTTCAGGCTGACCAATGCCCCAGCAGCCTTTATGCACTTGATGCACAGTTTATTCCAGCCTTATCTGGACTTTTTCGTCATCGTGTTTATTGACGATATCTTGGTGTATTCCCGATCTCTGGAGGATCATGAGCAGTATTTGAGAGTTGTGCTTCAGACCTTGAGGGAGAAGAGATTATATGCAAAAAATTTTAAGTGTGAGTTCTGGATTGATTCAGTGGCGTTCTTTGGGGACGTGGTGTCCAGTGAGGGTATTCAGGTTGACCCAAGGAAGATATAGGCAGTGCAGAGCTGGCCTAGACCGTCATCAGCTACCGAGATTCGCAGTTTCCTTGGTTTGGCAAGATACTATCGCCGTTTTGTAGAGGGATTTTCATCTATTGTAGCACCTATGACCAGACTGACCCAAAAGGGTACTCAGTTCAGGTGGACTGAGGAGTGTGAGGAGATATTTCATAAGCTCAAGTCAGCTTTGACTACGACTCCGGTGTTGGTTTTGCCTACGGGTTCAGGTTCTTATACAGTTTACTGTGATGCCTCGAGAGTTGGCCTTAGAGCGATTTTGATGCAGGATGGTAGGGTGATTGCATACGTGTCCAGACAATTGAAGGTGCACGAGAAGAATTATCCAGTTCACGATCTTGAGCTAGCAGCTATAGTCCACGCCTTGAAGATTTGGCGTCATTATTTGTATGGAGTGCATTGTGAGATTTTCACTGATCACCGTAGTTTTCAGCATCTGCGTAAGCAGAAGGATCTGAATTTGCGTTAGAGGAGGTGGTTGGAGCTTCTCAAGGATTATGACCTCACCATTTTATATCATTCGGGGAAGGCCAATGTAGTGGCCGATGCCCTGAGTCACAGAGCGAAGAGCTTAGGGAGTCTGGCCTACCTTCCAGTAGCAGAGCGGCCATTAGAACTTGATGTTCAGGCTTTAGCGGGTCAGTTGGTGAGATTGGATCTATCAGAGCCCCTGTGGGTATTGTCTTGTGTAGCCTCCAGGACTTCTCTTTATGATCAGATTTGAGCACGCCAGTATGATGATCCACACTTGCTCGTTCTTCAGGACAGGGTCCATCGCGGTGATGCCAGGGATGTGGTTATTGGCGATGATGGGGTCATGAGGATTCAGGGCCGGATTTGCGTGCCCAATGTGGATGGACTTCGAGATTTGATTCTAGCTGAGGCCCATAGTTCGCGGTATTCCATCCATCCGGGGCCGTAAAGATGTATCAGGATCTGAGACAACATTATTGGTGGAGGCGGATGAAGAGGGATATTGTTGAGTTCGTGGCTCGGTGTCTCAACTGTCAGCAGGTCAAGTATGAGCACTAGAGACCGGGTGGATTACTTCAGAGATTAGATATTCCGGAGTGGAAGTGGGAGCAAATCACCATGGACTTTGTATTTGGGCTCCCACGGATTTCGAGGAGGTGTGATGCTATATGGGTTATTGTGAATCGGCTGACCAAGACCGCACATTTCATTCCTATTGGTAGTACTTATTCTTCAGAGCGGTTAGCTAAGATTTACATCAGTGAGATTGTCCGATTGCATGGGGTTCCAGTTTCTATCATTTCTGACAGAGGTACTCAGTTCACATCTCAGTTTTGGAGGGCCGTGCAGAGGGAGTTAGGTACTCAGGTCGAGTTGAACACAACGTTTCATCTTCAGACCGACAGGCAGTCGGAGCGTACTATTCAGAGTTTGGAGGATATGTTGCGTGCCTGTGTCATTAATTTTGGGGGTTCATGGGACCAGTTTCTGCCACTCGCGGAGTTTGCATATAATAATAGTTATCATTCGAGTATCCAGATAGCTCCGTATGAGGATTTATATGGTAGGAGGTGAATATCTCCTGTTGGTTGCTTTGAGTCGGGCGAGGCTAGGCTATTGGGCACATACCTGGTTTAGGATGCGTTGGGTAAGGAGAAGTTGATTTAGGAGCAGCTTCGCACGATGCAGTCTAGGCAGAAGAGTTATGCAGAACGGAAGATCTGAGATGTGTCTATGGTTGGGGAGAAAGTGATGCTGAAGGTGTCGCCCATGAAGGGTGTTATGAGGTTTGGGAAGAGGGGAAAGATGAGTCCCTGGTTCATTGGGCCATTTGAGGGGCTTCAGAGGATTGGGGAGGTGGCTTATAGACTTGCCTTGCCTCCCAGCTTATCGAGTATTCATCTGGTGTTCCATGTTTCGATGCTCCGGAAGTATGTTGGCGACCCGTCTCATGTTTTGGACTTCAGCACAGTTCAGCTCGAGGGTGATATGTCATATAAGGTAGAGCCAGTGGCTATTTTGGGTCGTCAGTTCAGAAAGGTGAGGTCTAAGGATATACCTTCAGTGAAGGTTCATGGGAGAGGGCAGTTGGTGGAGGATGCCACCTGGGAGACCAAGAGGGAGATGCAAAGCAGATATCCTTACTTATTCGAGACTCTAGGTATGTTTCTAGACCCGTTCGAGGATGAACGTTTGTCTAAGAGGGGGAGGATGTAGCGACCCGGTCGGTCGTTCCGTGAGATTAGCCCCGTTTCCCCTGTTTCTACTTTATCATATGTTTCTTAATCTATATATGTTGTGTTGGGTCGGTTGGTTCTAGTTCAGAGTGGTCGTGGTGAGAACTGAGATACTTAGTCTCTTAAATTAGCTTAGTAGTTGAAAAAGTCAACTGGGAGTTGACTTATTGGTAAACGACCTTGGAATGCGTATTTTATGGCTCGTATATCTTCGTTAGGTGATTTGGGACTTAGGAGTGTGTTCAGAATAAAGTTTCGATGTCCGGTGTAGAATTAGGCTTGAATTGGAGAAAGTTAGTTTTTGGCGATTTCCTGTCAGCAGTGGAAAATAGGCTATCGGGCTCGGAATGAAATTCCGGAAGTTGGAGCAGGTTCGTAATATTATTTTTGATATGTATGCAAATTTTCAGGTCAATCGGATGTGTTTTTGTTGGTGTCGGCATCATTAGCGAAATTTAGAAGTTTCAAGTTCATAGGCTTGAATTTGATGTAATTTTGGTGTTTTTGAGTTGTTTTTGGTGTTTCGAAGGCTCGACTAAGTTCGAATGATGTCATGGGGTGTGTTGGTAGGATTGGTTCAGGTCCCGGGGGACCTCGGGTGTGTTTCGGATGCTCAAACGGGCACTTTTGGTCTTTGGGAGATTGCTGGCTTTCTGGTGTTTTGCAGCAGTGGTTTCTTCATTGCGATCGCGTGAGTTCATACGCGATCGCGTAGAGTAAAGTTGGAGGCAGGAAGATTTATTCTATGCGATCACGTAATGAGGTTTGCAATCGCATAGGTTGGGCAGCCAGAGTAGTGCAGTCGCGTGGTTCATTGTGCGATCGCGTAGAAGAAAAAGGAGGCGCATGAGGTTGTTGCAATTGTTCTTCGCCACCACTCGCATGGGTACGCGATCACATAGGTCAGGGAGTCAAAGCTTCTCGATCGTGTGGGGAATGGTGCGATCGTAATGGGTAAAATTTGGAGGCAGTAAGTTAGTTCTTCGCGATCGCGTGGGTGGTCCCGCGATCGCAGTGAGTTAATATTTAGTGCTAAGCAGAATGTTTTATAAGGCCATTTTTGCGAATTGAGTCTATTTTTCCTCCGATGTTGAACGGGTTTGGAGCTCTTTGAGAGGGTTTGAAGAGGAAATCGAAGGGAATCACTTGGAGGTAAGATTTTCGACTTCATAACTCGATTCTATGTCGTTTTCTAAGTAATTAAACCGCAAATTTGTTGAATTTAAACCCAAAATTAGGGAGGTTAGGTGTATGAGAATTGGAAATTTCTTTTGATGATTTGAGTGGGAAATTGTTGTCTGATTTTGGTGTTCTTGGTATGTATAGAATCGTGGGAGTATGAGGATTCTATTGATGTAAATTTTATCGAATTTTGAGACGTGGGACCAGGGCTCAGATTTGGCCAAATTTCGCGAATTTTGTCTAAATTGATAGTTTTTGATTGGGTTTCGATCCTTTAGTGTATATTGATGATGTTAATCTGGTTTTGGTTATATTCGGAGCAATGGGGAGCCGATTTGAGGGGCAAGAGTATCGCAGATTAGTATTGTGGCCCGGTAGAGGTAAGTAATGGCTATAAATTATTTTTTGAGGGTATGAAACCCCGGACTTCGTATTTCTCACTATTTTTAGTATGGCACATGCCGGATGATGAGTATGTGGCGTGCACTGATTTTTGGATTGGACTTGGTCCTCTCCGCTGCAACTATTTTGTTGCGTATTTTTCTCTAAATCGTATGTTAAATGGTGTTCTAAAATTATTGCTATATTTGGGCTATAAGCCATGTTTGGGGCCTCGTGCCGGCTTGTTTAGACTCGTTGGGGACTTTTTTTTTTTTTTTTACTGCTAATTTCCTCACTGTGTTGACTCATGATTTACACTCAGTCATGTTATGTTTAACTGATTTCAAAGCTCGGCCTTATTTACACTACTTTGAGATATACAATGATGTTTTGGGTCGAGTACCCCGTTTTACTGATACGCCTGAGGGGCTTTTGAGAGTTTCTGATTGAGTGAGGCCAAGGCCCTGATTGTGAGGATATTATATGCCACGAAGTGGCTTGATATTAGCACTTGGGCTGAAGGAGCCCCTCCGGAGGCTGTACACACCCCCAGTTAGCGCAGGTACCTACTGAGTGCGAGTGACGAGTGCCGAGTGACGAGTGATTGGGAGGCATGAGTGACAGTGAGGTTGCCCGAGGGGCTGATACCGAGTGACTATGAGGTATGCTGAGTGATGTTTTGTCCGAGGGGCGATTTATGATTCATGTTATGGCCCGAGGGGCTACTTATGATTAATTTCATTTTACACTAAATCCTTCGGTTATTTTTATTTCTGAAATTGATGTAAAACACATTTTCAAAGGATTTTACTGAAGTTGGCTTTTAAGGCATGTTGATTTCATATATATATATACACTGTTGGAAAGAAAGGCTGTGCGTATTGTGAATTGATGATTTGATTTTATGTGTTTCTTCCTACTTAAGACTTGATTTATTTCCATTACTACTTAGTTGGCATACTCACATTACTCCCTGCACCCCTATGTGCAGATACATGTGCTGATACCGAGTGCTAGCCATCTATTTCGTGCGGAGCCAGAGTTCGGGACATAGAGGTAGTTGTTCAGCGTCCGCATCATCTCTGTTTTCCCTTCTTATGTTGTACCTAGTTATTCGTCCCGAGGTTTTGTATTATAATAGTATACTTTTTGGTATATTCCTTAGATGCTCATGACATATTGACTCCGGGTCTTGGGAGTAGTTTTAGACTGCTTAACCGTTTGTTTTGATTTATAGATTCAGTAATTTATTTACGTTTATGAAATGTTGAAAATTAGTTGGGATTTTTGAGAGAAAATGTAAATATGTGATTGTTGGCTAGCATAGTTCCACGGTAGGCGCCATCACGACCGGTTTAGGATTTGAGGTCGTGACAACTATAGAACATGAAAGAAAACTGATTGGTGTCCTGAGAAAACACAAAAGAGCCTTGGGGTGGACTATAGCTGACATCAAAGGAATCAGTCTAGCTATTTGTATGCACATGATTCTTATGAAGAATTATTATAAGCCAATAGTTCAACCCCAAAGGAGACTGAACCCAACAATGTAGGAAGTCGTCAAGAAGAAGTGGTGAAACTTCTAGCAGCAGGTATCATTTATCCAATATCTGACAATCCTTGGGTAAGTCCTGTACAGGTAGTACTAAATAAAAGAGGTATGAAAGTAATAAAAAATGAAAATATAAACTCATACCTACTAGAACAGTCACAGGATGGAGAGTCTGTATTGATTACAGACGATTTAATGATGCCACAAGGAAAGATCATTTTCCTTTACCTTTTATTGATCAAATGCTTGAAAGAGTTGCATGCCATAGTTTTTATTGTTTTCTTGACGGATATTCTGGGTATAATCAGATACCAATTGCTCCAGAAGATCAAGAGAAAACCACATTCACATGCCCCCAAGGTACGTATGCTTACCGAAGAATGCCATTTAGACTATGCAATGCTCCTGCTACATTTCAGCGTTGCATGTCTGTAATTTTCTCAGACATGACAGAAAAGTTTCTTCAAATCTTTATGGATGATTTCACACTTTTTTGTAAGACATTTGAATATTGTCTCTGTCATTTGACTTTGGTGCTTAAAATATGTGAAGAGACTGATGTTCTAAAACATCAATACCACACAAGAGGGGGGGGGTGATTTGTGTGGTGTCCGATTTTCACGTGCACTAGTTATAGAAGGACCAGGTTCTTCTATGTGTTCCAGCCTATACTGTTTGCGGAATAATAAATACAGAAAATTAAGAACACAAGGATTTTACATGGAAAACACCTGGATCAAAAGGTGAAAAACCACGACCTACTTTCTAGTAGGATTTTCCCAAACACTCCACTAAAAATCATTGAGCCAAAAACAACATTTACAAAATCTCTTGGTAAACCTAGGATTAACTCTAATCCCTTTGTGGCAAACTAGCCCTTAGCTATTTGTGAAAAACTCCAAGTTAGCTATAACTTGAACACCCAGTACCTATTACAAATGCTTCTAGATAAAGCTAAAAAGGTACAAATTGAAATCCCTACTACAAGTAAACTAGACTAAAAGACAACAGTTGTAACTGGTTCTTCTAGTTGTTCCAAGTAGCTATAGATTCGCACAGTTAAATCTCACACGAACTGCGTGCAAAATAGCCTTGCTAATTTTGATCTCAATTCTTGTTTTGCTTTTGCTTCTATGCGTGTCTGTACAATAAGAACAATCTGCTATATATAGGATTAGTAGACGAGAGATTTACTAGAGTTCCAATGCTACTCTTCCTTGGTGGAAAGTTCTAGTTAATCTCAACTCCTCAAATCCTTCCTTATCTTTGATTCTGTTCTTACTGAATAAGGAGTCCTTCTCCTTATTGTCTTGCAATATTTTCGATCATGAGATATCTCTTTAATTCACATATTTCGTTTATCTCCTGCATGTGCACCTCACGTGCCTTTAACTCTGCATGTGTCTATGTCGCCAGTGATGGACCTGGTTCAACTTTAAGTTCCTTTGTCAATCTTCAAAACTATTTGATTTCTTGGGCCAGCAAATTTCCCTTTTTTTGATGATGACAAACTCTGTTCTTAGGCCTGTAACCAACTTAATCCAACATTAATACATTTTAGAGTACTGAGCATTTATCATAAAAGAACCAGGTTCATTAGGTTATAAATATCACATGTTCATAATAGTACATGACCATATGACCATTTCCCCCCTTTTGGCATCATCGAAAAGTTGCAATTTTTTTAATGTCCCAGATATTTAAGAATTACTCATGGCCACTGGGGCAACTGCAAGTGCAATCATGGATTAATTATCAATAGGAAATCAAGAATGAAATCTCTCAAAGAAAATGAAACAAGATTAAGAGCAAAAGCAGCAAAATTCATTGATAGAAGCATTGTTCAACCACAATCCACAAGAAGAAACAAAAACAATTAACATCATGAGCAAAAGAAACAAGAAAAATTCCTAATCTGGGTTACTGAAAGTCGAAGACATGCTGGACTACTAAGGCTGGGAAGGGATGGAGGCTAGGTTTATAGCTTGGAGAAGAGATATATCATAAAGAATCCCCTCATTCTTCTCCTTTTCTTTGGCAAGCTCAGTTCAAAGAGCATCCCTCTCATGTTCAACCTCAGCCAGGCGATTCTTCAGCTATAAAATTTCTGCATCCTTTGCCCCACCCTCCTGCACAAGTACTCTGACTTTGCTATTCACTGGAGTCTTCCTGGATGAACCAGGTTCATTTTCAGGAACATTGACAACATAGTCGCAAGCCAAAAGAGTGTTTTTGCCAAAGTGATCCTTGACTGTAGCCATTTCTATCTTTTTCAGAGGCACCTTATAGTGAGCAAGTACAATTGTGAGGATGAATCCATAAGGAATGGCATGAGCCTTGGAACCGTTTACCACCTTGTCCAGCAGCTAGATGATGAAGTAAGGCAGTTGATCTGCTTTCCACTGTCTAGGAACTCCATGAGAACTAAGTCCATGTAATTTTCTATGTTCCTTTTCTCCTGCCTTGGCAGTACACACTTGTTAATGAACTCAAACACCATCTTGTGAGGAGGTTTCATCTCACTTTTGTAGACCACCCTTGGTTCAACCTCCTCTTCATTGTCATAGAACCTTCTGGTTATTTGTAAAGCAGTGGGAAGAGCATCCAAGCTAGGCCATCTCTGCCTGGTGTATTCATCATATCCTTCAGACGGGATCCCAAGCACTTCTCCCAATTCTATGGCATCAAATGAAATTTTGGTCCCCTTCACTTGGCTAGTGACCCTATCGTCCTTGACTACAACATTGGCCATGAACTCGACTATCTCACTTCTGGCCAACCTCTCATCTAGCTGAAGGACCATGTCCTTCCATCCCTGCACCTCCAGCTTATCCATCAGATAGACCATTCCAGATTCCTCCAAATCATTCATCAATCTCCCTTTCAAAATGGTGCGCTTCCCAAACTTAGTCAAATTTTCCTTCTCTCGAGAAGTCTCATCTTCTTCATAAGCACTCCAATCTTCCTCTTCATCAATTTGAACATTCTTTGACTTTACTATAGACCTGGTTCTCTTGGCTACAATTGAGGGTGTAGTAGAGACAGATGCAAACTTCTTTTAAGAAGTCTTGGCTTTATTTGGTTTGGTGGTCTACATCTCAACTTCTGCCCTATGATCATCTTGATGGACCAGTTCTATCTCCTCAATCTTCACAGCCACTATAGGCAATTTTCTCCTTTCCCTTCTCAGCTCTCTTTCTCTTACTTTCCTTCAAAGCCTTTTGTAACTCTTCTTCACTCTGCCTAAGTGCACTTCTTGTGGTTCTTCCTCTTGGAAGAGGAGTTTCAGAACCAGCAGATGGAGTGACTTTTCTCTTCTTACTTTCTCCTGCAGTTTCAGACCCCTTAGCCTTTGGAGTCCTTTTCTTCTTTGGTTTATAACTCTCTCCTAAATTCTTCATAAGATCTGCCAATGTCTCCTCAATGGATGAACCAGGCTCATCTGTAGATTTTCCAAGATTTATTAATCCCTCAGCCGCTTCACTTGATTTATTTCCCCCTGACTCCTTGGCTCCCTCTTCTAATACTACTGTTTCAGTACCACCAATAGACAATCTAGTAGTTTTTTCCCCTATTCCCCTTGCTTCACTCTGACTTCCCTCTCTCTATTTCTTTCCCAATTTTATTTTTACGACTTCTTCGTCTTACTTCTGGAAACTCCACATTTTTTACAGACCCAACCAACATAAACCTGTTTTCTAAGTTCTCCGCTATTTCAGACACATTCTCAGAAGCGATATCTGGTACAGATGATACCTGTTCAGAATCAGATGATTCTATTGCTTCCTCAGTAGCTGATTTGAACGAATCACTAGAATTGTCTGATTCTTGAACCTGACTAGCTTATAATTTGGCATTCAATTTTTTTGTGAGAGAACCTATAGCTACTGTTTTCCTGGTGAGCATTTTAACCCGCCTTTTTATGGGTTCTGGACTAAGGCTAGGTTGAGAAATAGTGGGACTGGGTTGAGAATTAGTAGTACTTGGTGGTCAAGGTATTGAAGAAGTCAAAGATGGAGTAACAGGTGGTGGAGTACCAGGGTTATTTGAAGGGTTAGAAATTTTTTATTAAAGATGGAAGAAGAAGATTTTGGATTGAGAATGAGGGCAAGGAAGATGGAAGGGTTTCGATGGCTATAGAGTTGGTGAGTGATTTCAGATGTGATGATGGGGGTTTTTAAAAGGAGGAAGTGATTAATATATAAATGCAGTCTTTTTGGGTCAAATAGAGGTCTTATCACCTCTGCAACTGGTCTATTAGAGGTGACGATTACTGTTTCCCTAGGTTCTAGGCGGTTTAGTTTTAATTGGAGTCTTAGGGTAGAGGGAACTGGTTCAAAAATGGGATAAGGATAGATTGTGAAAAGATTTTGATTAGGTATATTTCTGCTCATGATTAACTATTAATATTTCAAAGTGTGTATAGTAGAGAACACATACCTCGCCTTTCAGATGAACCAGCACTGATGAACCAGGTTTATCATGTCAGAATCCTCTTGATCAAGCCTCATTTTTCAATAATAGAGAAAAACATCATTAGTAACCAATGAGTCATTTCAAAACATGGAAAGAGTGTATGCTATTTATAGCATGAGGCTGAGCAACGATTAATCTGATTATTTACCCAAATTTCAAAATTTCTAGCCAATTGTTTTTTTCATGTACATTATGAATTGGTTCAATGGCGATCTTAATCATCCCTAACTCTAACCTGTTCCTTTCAAAATACTCTCTACTTAGTGCTTTTGTAAAGATATCAACAATATGTTTATCAGTAGAAAAAAAATTCAACAGAGATCAATCCTTTCTCATAATTATCCCTTAAAAAATTATGTCTAACATCTATGTGCTTAGTCATTTCATGATGAACGGGATTCTTTTTCATACTTATAGCACTGGTGTTATCAAAAAAGATAGGGATGCATCCAACTTCGATTCCAAAATCTAGCAGTTGCTGTTTAATCCACAATAATTGAGCACAACATGAAGGTGCAGCCACATACTCAGCCTCAACGGTGGATAGAGCTACATAATTCTGCTTTTTAGTGGCCCAAGACACAAGACATGAGCCCAGAAAATGTGCCATACCTGAGGTGCTCGTTCTATCCACTAAAAAACCTGCATAATCAGCATCAGCATATCCCACAAGATTAAAGTTACTACCTTTTGGATACCAAAGACATAGATCAGTGGTGCTTTTATGTATCTCAAGATTCTCTTTATTGCAGTTAGGTGGGATTCTTTTGGATTTGCCTGAAATCTTACACGGAAAATAATGTCAAGTCTACTAGCAGCGAGATACAATAGTGAACCAATCATTCCCCTATACAACTTTTAATCAACAGATGAACCAGGTTCATCTACATCTAGTTTAGTGGCAGTTGCAATACGAGTGTCAATTTCTTTGGAATATTCCATTTTAAACCTTTTAAGCAACTCTTTCACATACTTTTTGTCACGACTCATTTCCGGAGTCGTGATAACGCCTGTCGTGGAACCAGGCAAGCCACCCATTTTATCTAACTAAATACAATTCCCAATATAATGCCCTTTTTAACAAGTCAGAGATCAATAATAATAATAATAAATCTAATATTTTTGGGAAACCAGTTTATGAAATTCAAAAGACCAAATCCTACTAACCTCGGATCCAGTGTCACATAGTCATGAGCTGCTAGTGCTTAATACAACCAAAAAGAACTGACCAACATAGTCTAAAATAAATACAAAGGTAGAAAAAGAAGAGAAGACGAGATCACGAACGCCAGCTGCTACTTCGTCAACTCTGATGAAACTGCTGCTACTCACTGACCAAAGGTGAACCTCATTGTACCTGGATCTGCACACAAGGTGCAGGGGGTAACGTGAGTACACCAACTCAATAGTAACCAAACCAAACTACGGGCTGAGAGGTAGTGATGAACTAAACCTCCGATAATTCAACAACAATATATGACTTGGACATGACAATAATATATCAGGAAATAAACACGATGCATCAATATATGTCTGTAACTCTGCATACTAGCATGAATTCATATAGAATCAAGAATGATATGTACTCATTAATCAAGCTCTCATAAGGTGGTCCACTCAGTACTAGAATACGGCCTTCAGGCCCAGGGAAGTCCATCCCGGATATTACATAAACACAAGTGACACAGTTACCAAGTACTGAGGAAAAAGGCCGATCCAGCCCCCAAGGAGAAAATCCATCTCCGGAACATAATTACCACGGAGAAAATCCATCTCCGGAACATAATAACCACGGAGGAAATCCATCTGCAGAACATAATGCTCGGACAAATCCATGTCAAGGGAAATCCATCCCTCAATATTTTTGCGCTCACTATGGGTGTATAGACTCCGGAGGGGCTCCTTTCAGCCCAAGCTCTATATCAAGCCAACGGAGGCATGATTCCAGGATCGCTGCGGTGTGCTGTCCGACCTCATAACTGTCTCAAAACCAGGCTCCAAGCCTCACTTAGTCAATACCTTCTAGTCTCACTCACAATGCTCTAACATATGAAAAATCATCCCAAACCAATGATAATATAGAATGAACTAGCAACTTACGAGACTGAGGCATAAAGCATATACTATAACAGGACCGAGTACATGAAAACATTAATCACAGATAGAGATAACAATAATCGGCCGTTCCGGTCTGAACATATCGGCGTGAAGCCTTAACATTTATACTTAGCATGATTTCTATTGCGTTCAAGGTAAATTCCATCTTCACAGTACAAATATCAACTTGAGATAACCATTAGACAGTGCCATGAGATGAGCCAGGTTACAAATATTCGGTGTACGCCCGCATGCCCATCACTTGGCAAGTGCATCACCTTAATTAACATCAAATATCAAATAGTTTGGGGTTTCGAACCCTCAGTTCCAAGTTTGGAAGTGTTACTTACCTCAAAACCGGCTAATACACTACTCCGCAGTTCCCTTGCCTCTAAATTCGGCTTCCGAGTACTCCAAATCTACCAACAATCAGATGTATATAATTATAATATGCTAAGGAACTAATCCCAATCAAAATGTATCAAAAATACTCAAAAATCCCGAATTTGGTCAAACCCGACCCCCCGGCCCCCATCCCGAAACTCAAAAATTTTTATACAAAACTTTTCTTCATCATCTCACGAGTTCGTACATATAAAGAACACTAAAATTGGAGTTTGGTTGCCCCTCAAATCAATCCCTAAAGGTCTCAAAATCTCAAGCCCTAAACCCACCTTTTTCTACTGATTTTTGTGAATTTAACACTGATATTATGCTCTATAATCATCCATAAATGAGTTTTAAGGTCCAAAACACTTACCTCTATGAAGAACAATGATTTCTCTCTTCAATAATCGCCCCCAAAGCTCTTTGTCCGTACAAAAATGGTGTAAAAAGGGTATAAGTCGCGGAGGGTTTAATTATATATTGCCCAGTGATTTCTTCGCTGCGATCGCGGAAAGAGCTACGTGATCGCGGTTCAGCCCCCACGCGCCTGTCATGACCCTACGCGATCGCGATCGCGACCTAGCCCACGCGATCGCAACCCGATTCACGCGATCGCGATGCACAATTTTTCCTTGCTCTCAGAGTGTTCTACGCGATCGCAGCCGCTGCCATGCGATCAGATTCACAGATCCCTGTTGTACAAAAACCAGAAAATCAGCAATTCTCTAAGTCCAGAAATGCCCGTTAACCAACCGAAATCCATCCCGAGCCCCTCGGGACCCCAACCAAAGTTACCAACACATCATAATTGATTATTCAAACCTAGTTGCACTCTCAAAGCACCAAAACTAACATCAAAACACCAGATTTACATCGGATTCAAGCCTAAAAACTTTGAAATTTCTAAAATCCACCAATGATGGCGAAACTATCCAAAACAATCCTGATTGACCTGAAATTTTGCATACACATCCAAAATGACATTACGAACCTGTTCCAACTTCTGGAATTCAGTTCCGACCCTGATAGCCTATTTTCCACTGCCGACCGAAAATCACTAAGAACTAACTTTCGCCAATTCAAGCCTAATTCTACACCGGACATCACAAAAATATTTCGAGCACACTCTTAAGTCCCAAATAACAAAGAAGCTATCCGAGCCATAAAATCTGCATTCCGAGGTCGTTTACCAATAAGTCAACTCTTAGTTGACTTTTCCCATTTTAAGGCTATTTTAAAGGCTAAATGACTGAACTCTCACTACAACCATTCGATTTCAAGCCTATAGACTCTAACACATCAATACCAGAATAACAAACCTATGACAAGTCAATAACAACAATTATAATGCAGGTTCTACGTAATGACGGACCAGGTCATTACATTCTCCCCCTCTTAAACAAACGTTCATCCTCGAACGGGTATAGAAACATACTTGAAGTGTCAAACAAGTGAGGATATTCTATGCATCTCCCGCTCGGTCTCCCAAGTAGCCTCCTCTACTGGCTGACCTCTACACTACAATTTCACCGATGCTATATCCTTAGACCTCAACTTTCTGACCTCGCGAGCTAAAATAGCTACTGGCTCAACCTCATATGACATATTACCCGAGCTAAACTGTCCTGAAGTCTAACACATGAGACTGGTCACCAACATATTTTCTGAGCATCGACACATGAAATACCGGATGAACACTCGATAGACTAGGTGGCAAGGCAAGTCTATAAGCCACCTCTCCAACCTTCTAAAGCACCTCGAAAGGACCAATAAACCGTGGACTTAGCTTTCCTCTCTTTATGAACCTCATAACAAACACCCTTCATGGGTGATACCTTCAGCAGTACCTTATCCCCTTCCATAAAAGACACATCCCGAGCCTTCCGATCCGTATAACTCTTCTGCCTAGACTATGCCATGCGAAGTCGCTCTTGAATCAACTTCACCTACTCCAACGCATCCTGGATCAAATCTGTGCCCAATAACTTAGCCTCACCAGGCTCGAACCAACCAACCGGAGATCTACACCTCCTACCATATAAATCCTCATACGGGGCCATCACAATACTAGACTGATTGTTGTTGTTATATGCAAACTCCGCTAATGGCATGAGCTGATCCCATGAACCACCAAAATCAATCACACAAGCCCGTAACAAGTCCTCCAAAATCTTAATAGTCCTTTCCGATTGCCCGTCGGTCTGAGGATCAAATGCAGTGCTCAACTCTACTTCAGTACCCATACCTCTTTGTACAGACCTCCAAAATTGAGATGTGAACTGAGTACCTCTGTCGGAAATAATAGAAATCGGAACTCCATGCAATCAGACAATCTCCTTAATGTAAATACCAGCTAACCGCTCTGAAATATAAGAAGTGCTGACAGGAATGAAGTGCGCGGACTTGGTCAATCTATCTACAGTGACCCAAATAGCATCAAAACTCTTCGAAGTTCGTGGAAGCCCAACTTCAAAGTCCATGGTAATCAACTTCCACTTCCACTCCGGAATATCTAACCTCTGTAGTGATCCACCTGGTCTCTGGTGTTCATACTTGACCTGCTGGCAGTTGAGACACCGTGCTACTTACTCAACAATATCTCTCTTCATCCGCCTCCACTAATATTGTTGTCTCAGATACTGGTACATCTTTGCGTCACCCAGATGAATAGAATAGCACGAACTGTGAGCCTCTGCGAATATCAACTCTCGAATACCATCCACATTGGGCACGCACATACGGCTCTGGATCCTCATAACTCCTTCATCACCAATAGTCATATCCCGGACATCACCCCGACGAACTCTATCCTGAAGAACTAACAAGTGGCGGTCATAATAATGTCGTGCCTTAATCTGGTCAAATAAAGAAGACCGCGAAGCCATGCTAGCTACCACCCGTGGAGGGTCTGAAAAATCCAACCTCACCAACTGTCCCGCTAAAGTCTGAACATAAAGTGCTAGTGGTCACTCTGCTGCTGAGAGGTAAGCTAGGCTCCCCAAACTCCCGACTCTGCGACTCAAGGCATCGACCACTACTTTGGCCTTCCCCGGGTGATACAAAATAGTTAAGTCATAGTCCTTAAGAAGCTCTAACAATCGCCTCTGACGCAAATTCAAGTCCTTCTGCGTTAGCAGATACTGCAAGCTACGATGATCAGTGAAAATCTCACACTGTACCCATACAAGTAATGCCACCAAATCTTTAAGGCATAAAAAATGGCAGCTAACTCAAGATCGTGCACTGGATAATTCTTCTCGTTCACCTTCAACTATCTGGATGTGTAGGCAATCACCCTACCGTCCTGCATCAAAACTGCTCCCAATCCAACTCAAGAAGCATCACAATACACTGTGTAAGAACCCCAACCCGTAGGCAATACCAATATTGGAGCTGTAGTAAATGCTAACTTGAGCTTCTGAAAGCTCTCCTCGCACTCATCGGACCATCTGTATGGAGCACCCTTCTGGGTCAATCTTGTCAAAGGTGAAGCAATAGAAGAAAATCCATCCACAAAGAGACGGTAATAACCCGCCAAACCCAAGAAACTCCTTATCTCCATAGCTGAGGGCGGTCTGGGCCAACTCTGCACCGCCTCTATCTTCTTCGGGTCCACCTGAATACCCTCACTAGACACTACGTGACCCAAGAAAGCTACCGAACCAAGCCAAAATTCACATTTGGAGAACTTTGCATAAAGCTTCTCCTCCCTCGATCTCTTCAACACAACCCTCAAATGCTGAGCATGCTCCTCCTGGCTACGAGAGTACACCGGGATGTCATCAATGAACATAATAACGAATGAATCAAGGTAAGGCTGAAATACACTGTTCATCAAATGCATGAACGCGGCTGGGGCATTGGTCAGCCCAAAAGACATAACCAGAAACTCATAGTGGCCATATCTGGTCCTAAAAGCAGTCTTCGGAATATCAGAATCCCGAATCTTCAGCTGATGGTACCCAGACCTTAAGTCGATCTTGGAGAACACTCTAGCTCCCTGAAGCTGATCAAACAAGTGATCAATACGGGGCAAAGGATACCGGTTCTTCACCGTAACCTTGTTCAGCTGCCTATAGTCAATGCACATACGCATGGATTCATCCTTCTTCTTTACAACCAACACCGGTGCACCCCAAGGCGACACACTAGGCCGAATGAACCCCTTATCTAGGAGTTCCTGAAGTTTTTGCTTCAATTCCTTCAAGTCTGTTGGGGCCATGCGGTAAGGAGGAATAGAGATAGGCTGGGTCTCAAGCAATAAGTCAATACCAAAATCAATGTCCCTGTCATGTGGCATGCCTGGCAGGTCTGCTGGGAAAGTGTCTGGGAACTCATGGACCACGGGAACAGAATCAATGGAAAGAGGCTAACTACTAACATCCCTCACAGAGGACAGATAAGACTTCACACCCCTTCTCAATCATACGATGAGCCTTCAGAAAGAAAATCACCCGGCTAGGCACGTACTCCACCAAACCTCTCCACTCAATCCTCGGCAATCCAGGCATCGCTAAGGTCACGGTCTTGGCGTGACAGTCGAGAACCGCATGGCATGGAGATAGCCAATCCATGCCTAAAATAGCATCGAAGTCAACCATGCTAAGTAATAATAGATCTGCCCGGGTCTCCCAACCCTCAACAGATATTGTACAAGACCGGTACACTCGGTCTACCACAACAGTATCCCCCACCGGAGTCGACACATGAACAACTGAAAACAAGGACTCACGGGGTGTATCCAAGAAATGTGTAAAGTATGAAGAAACATATGAATACGTAGAACCAAGATCAAATAATAATGCAGCATCCCGATGGCAGACTGAGATAATACCTGTAATCACTGCATCTGAAGCCATGGCATCTGGTCTACCTGGAAGTGCATTGAAACGGGCCTACCCTCCACCTGACCGACCTCCCCCTCTGGAGCGGCCTCTGACTGACTGACCTCCACCCCTGGTTGCCTGAGCGGGTGGCATAGAAACTGGTGCTAAAGCTCGAGGCTGGTTCATGTGCTTAAATGAACTACCAGAAAGGCCGGGACAATACCTATTGATGTGACCCAGATCCTCACACTCAAAACAACCCCTCCATGCAATTGACGATGGGGACTGAAGGGAACCCCTGAGACCAGGGTAGCTGCTAGAAGAACCATGTGCTGAGGAACCCTAAACTGATGGTGGCCGGGATGAGCTCTGGGCTGAGAGTGCACTAAATGAGGAGTGGTCGAGATGAGAGCTACGGGGACCGTGTCCTGATGAAGCACCACTGTAAGTTGGACGAGCTGGCAGAGGAGGCCTAAATGGTCTGCCTCTATTGTGCCGAGACTAACCTCCTGAGTGATCACCATTATAATAACCAGAACCTCGCGACCTCTTGGCCTCTCTCTCAACACGCTCCTGGCGGCACACTGAATCAATCTCCCTGTCTATGTCAACTACCTCCTCAAAAGAAGCACCAGATACCCTCTCCCTGGTCAGAAAAATCCATAGCTGATAGGCGAGACCATCGACAAATCTCCAAATCCTCTCCCTGTTTGTGGGAACTAGCCAGATATCATGACGGGCTAACTCAGAGAACCTCATCTCATACTGCATCACGGTCATGTCTCCCTGACGCAACTGCTCGAACTCTCTGCACAGCTCCTCTCTGTGAGACGGTGGTATATACTTCTCCAGAAAGAGAATGGAGAACTGGTTCCATGTAAGGGGCGATGCATCAGCGGGTCTACACCTCTCACAGGCCTCCCACCAAGCAAGTGCAGCTCCTGAAAACTGGTATGTAGTGAATGGAACCCCACTGGCCTCTAATATCCCTACAGTACATAGTATCGTCTAACACTTGTCCAAGAAGGCTTGGGAATCCTCGCCCTCTGTACACCTAAAAGTCAGAGGCTGCAGTCTGCTGAACCTCTCCAACCTACGCTGCTCATCATCAGCTAAAGCTGGGACCACATAATCCTGTACCGGAGCAATCTGTTGTACTGGGGCTGCCCCAAGTGTCTGAAGTCCCTAGATGACCTGCTCAGGTGTCGGAGCAGATGGAGTCTGGATGCCTCCCCCGACCTGAGAAGTAGTAACAGTAGTGGACGTAGCAACGACCTGTTCCATGCTGGTTCACACCGTCAAAATCTGGGCTAGGGTCTCCTTAAGACCCGGAATCATAATGGGCACTGCTGTTGCTTGAGTCTGCCCCACTGGAATCTCACCTGCGGGGACCTGCTCCTGGAAAATGGGAGGGTCCACAGGTGCTGCCTCGGCTTCTGTACGGGCTACACTCCTCCCTCTTCCACGGCCGCGACCACGGCCTCGACCTCGGGCTGGTCACGCTGGGATCTGGTCACCACTATCAGTAGCACGAGTCCTCACCATCTACGAGAGAATGAAAATAATAGAAGTTTAGTTTCAATGTTCAACAGAGTTGCACGACAGAATTCAAGGATGTGGGACTCTCCTAAGGGTTCTGTATCCTCTCGAAGATAGGTACAGACGTCTCCGTACCGATCCGTAAGACTCTACTAAACCTGCTCATGACTAGTGAGACCTAATTAACCTAGCGCTCTAATACCAACTTGTCACGACCCATTTTCGGAGTCGTGATAGCGCCTGTCGTGAAACCAGGTAAGCCACCCATTTTATCTAAATAAATACAATTCCCAATATAATGCCCTTTTTAACAAGTCTGAAATCAATAATAATAATAATAATAATAATAAATCCAATATTTTTGGGAAACTAGTTTATGAAATTCAAAAGACCAAATCCTACTAACCCCGGATCCCGTGTCACACAGTCATGAGCTGCTAGTACTTAATACAAACAAAAAGAAATGACCAACATAGTCTGAAAATAAATACAACGGTAGAAAAAGAAGAGAAGACGAGATCACGGTCGTCAGTTGCTACCTCGTCAACTCTGATGAAACTGCTGCTACTCACTGACTAGAGCTGAATTCCGCTGTACCTGGATCTGCACACAAGGTGTAGGGGGTAACGTGAGTACACCAACTCAGTCGTAACGAAACCAAACTACGGGCTGAGAGGTAGTGACAAACTAAACCTCCGATAATTCAACAACAGTATATGACTTGGACATGACAGTAATATATCAGGAAATAAACACGATGTATGAATATATGTCAGTAACTCTGCATACTAGCATGAATTCATATAGAATCAAGAATGATGTGTACTCATTAATCAAGCTCTCATAAGGTGGTCCACTCAGTACTAGAATACGGCCTTCAGGCCTAGGGAAGTCCATCTCGGATATTACATAAGCATAAGTGACACAGTCACCAAGTACTGAAGAAAAAGGCCGATCCAGCCCCCACGGAGAAAATCCATCTCTGGAACATAATAACTACGGATAAAATCCATCTCCGGAACATAATGCTCGGACAAATCCATGTCCAGGGAAATCCATCCCTCAATATCTGTATGCTAACTTGGGGTGTATAGACTCCAGAGGGGCTCCTTTCAGCCCAAGTGCTATATCAAGCCAACGAAGGCATGATTCCAGGATCGTTGCGGTGTGCAGTCCGACCTCATAACTGTCTCAAAACCAGGCTCCAAGCCTCACTCAGTCAATACCTTCCAGTCTCACTCACAATGCTCTAACATATGAAAAATCAGCCCAAACTGATGATAATATAGAATAAACTACCAACTTACGAGACTGAGGCATGAAGCATATACTATAACATGACTGAGTACATGAAAACAGTAATCACAGATAGAGACAACAATAATCTACCATTCCGGTCTGAACATATCAGCGTGAAGCCTTAACATTTATACTTAGCATGATTTCTATTGCGTTCAAGGTAAATACCACATTCACAGTACAAATATCAACCTGAGATAACCATTAGAGAGTTCCATGGGATGAGCCAGGCTACAAATATTCGGTGTACACCCTCATGCCCGTCAATTGGCAAGTGCGTCACCTTAATTAACATCAATATCAAATAGTTTGGGGTTTCAAACCCTTAGTTCCAAGTTTGGAAGCGTTACTTACTTCAAAGACGACTAATACACTACTCCACAATGTCTTTGCCTCTAAATTCGGCCTCCGAGTGCTCCAAATCTACCAACAATCAGATGTATATCATTATAATATGCTAAGGAACTAATCCCAATCAAAATGTATCAAAAATACTCAAAAATCCCGAATTTGGTCAAACCCGACCCCCCGGCCCCCATCCCGAAACTCAGAAATTTTTATACAAAACTTTTCTTCATCATCTCACGAGTCCGTACATATAAGGAACACTAAAATCAGATTTCGTTTGACCTCTCAAATCACTCCCTAAAGGTCTCAAAATCTCAAGCCTTAAACCCACCTTTTTCTATAGATTTTTGTGAATTTAACACCGATATTATGCTCTATAATCATCCATAAATGAGTTTTAAGGTCCAATACACTTACCTCTATGAAGAACAATGATTTCCCTCTTCAAAAATCGCCCGCAAAGCTCTCTGTCCGTACAAAAATGATGTAAAAAAGGTTTAAGTCGCGGAGGTTTTAATTATATACTGCCAAGTGATTTCTTCACTGCGATCGCAGTTCACAGCATCTCAACCTCACGCGATCGCAACCAAATGCATGTGATCGCGAAGACCAATTGACCTCACCTCCCACACGCCTGTCATGACCCTACGCGATCGCGACCTAGCCCACGCGATCACACTTCACCTTCTTCCAAACCTACGCGATCGCAACCCGATTTACGTGATCGCGATGCACAATTTTGCCCGGCCCTCAGAGTGTTCTACGCGATCACAGCCCTTGCCATGCGATTGCGATTCACAGATCCCTGCAGCAAAAAAAAAACAGAAAACCAGCAATTCTCTAAGTCCAAAAATGCCCATTAACCAACCGAAATCTATCCCGAGCCCCTCAGGACCCCAACCAAAGTTACCAACACATCATAATTGATTATTCAAACTTATTTGCACTCTCAAAAGACCAAAACTAACATCAAAACACCAGATTTACATCGGATTCAAGCCTAAGAACTTTGAAATTTCTAAAATCCACCAATGATTCCGAAACTATCCAAAACAACTCTGATTGACCTGAAATTTTGCATACACATCCAAAATGAAATTATGAACCTTTTCCAACTTCTGGAATTCCATTCCGACCCTGATAGCCTATTTTTCGCTGCCGACCGGAAATCACCAAAAACTAACTTTCGCCAATTCAAGCCTAATTCTACACCAAACATCAGAAAAATATTCCGAGCACACTCCGAAGCTATACGAGCCATAAAATCCGCATTTTGAGGTCGTTTACCAATAAGTCAACTCTTAGTTAACTTTTCCCATTTTAAGGCTATTTTAAAGGCCAAATGATTAAATTCTCACTACAGCCATTCGATTTCAAGCCTATCGACTCTAACACACCAATAACAGAATAACAAACCTATGACAAGTCAATAACAACAATGATAATGCAGGTTCTACGTAACAACGGACCGGGTCGTTACACTTTTGTTGATGGATCATATTTCCATTTGAATTTTGTTTAATTTGTAAGCCTAAAAAGAAATTAAGCTCACCCATCATGCTCATTTCAAATTCACTCCCCATTAGTTTAGTAAATTCTTTACTTAGCTTTTCAGTGGTTACTGCAAAACTTATGTCATCTACATATATTTGAACTACCAAGAGATCTTTACATTTTTCCTATAAGAATAAAGTACTATCAATTTTACCTCTCTTGTAGTCATGCTCAATCAAGAATTTTGATAACCTTTCATACCATTCTATGGGAGCTTGCTTGAGTCCATATAGTGCTTTGTCAAGTTTGTACACATGATCAGGATTCTCCTTGTTCTCAAACCCTGGAGGTTTCTTGACGAACACCTCTTCCTTTAGATAGCTATTTAGGAAGGCACTCTTGACATCCATCTAGTGAAGGGTGAATTCCATGTAAGCAGCAACGACTATGAGGAATCTTATTGCTTTCAGCCTTGCCACTGGAGCAAAGGTTTCATCATAGTCTATGTCTTCCTTCTGACAGTATCCTTGAACCACCATTCTTGCCTTGTTTCTTGTAATTGTTCCATCTTCATCAAGTTTTTTTCTGAAGACCCATTTTGTGCCAATTACTTATCTATCCAAGGGTCTTGGTACTAGATGCCAAACTTGACTTCTTTCAAATTGGTTGAGTTCATCTTGCATTGCATTTACCCAGTCTGCATCCTGCAAAGCCTCAACAACATTTTTAGGTTCAATAAGAGATATGAAAGCACAAAAGCACACAGATTCTTCAAAGAGGATCTGGTTTTGATTCCAGAGGTTGGATCAGTGATAATGTTCTTAATAGGGTGAGAACTTTGATATCTGTATGGTTTCACAACCAACTAGTTACTCCTTGAAGTTCCTTTGAGTGTTTTGTTGTTATGGAACAGGATCAGGTCTAGGTTCCAATGAGGTTTGGAAATTAATTTGTTCAATTCCCTCTATCATGTTGCCAGGGAGGGTTGAACCGGTTCCATCACCTGTTCTTTCCTCCAGTGTTGCTCTGTTTTGGACTGAGTTTCTGACCAGCCTAATTTCTTCATCCTCTTGTTCCTGTCTCTCAGAAAGAATGTTAGTTTCATCAAAAACTACATGCACACTTTCTTCAACACACATAATTCTTTTATTATAGACTTTATAAGCCTTACTATGTGAAGAATATCCCAAGAATACTCCCTCGTCACTTCTGGGGTCAAACTTACCTAGGGAGTTTTTACCATTGTTGTGCACAAAGAACTTGTAACCAAAAGCCCTAAGGTGGGATATATTTGGTTGTCTCCCTTTACGTACCTCATAGGGTGTCTTCTCTACAAGTGGCCTAGTCATGCACCTGTTTATGATATAGCATGCAGTATTAATAGCTTCTGCTCAGAAGCTATGAGGTAGTTTACTAGAAAGAAGAATAGTCCTAGCCATATGTTCAATTTTCCTATTCTTTCTTTCAACTACTCCATTTTGCTGTGGAGTTCTAGGAGCAGAAAAGTTGTGATCTATGCCATGCTCATCACAAAATTCATCAAATTTAGAATTTTCAAATTCAGTGTCATGATCATACCTAATTGATGCAAGTTGATTTCCTAATTGTTTTTGAATTTTTCTAACAAAGGAAGTAAACATGTCGAATGCCTCATCTTTATATGTTAGAAACAATGTCCAGGTAAATCTAGAATAGTCATCAACAAGCACCATCACATATCTCTTACCACATCTGCTTAAGGTTCTCATAGGACCACAAAGATCCATATGGACAAATTCCATCGATCTGGTGGTACTTACCACTTTCTTGCTTTTGAAAGAGAATCTTACATGCTTATCCCTTGCACAAGCCTCATAGACTTTGTCTTCCTTGAACTTAATCTTAGGCAGACCTATCACTAAGTCCTTGGAGACTAGTTTGTTAAGTTGACTCAGACTTGCATGTCCAAGTCTCTTATGCCAAAGGAGGGGATCACTGTCAAACACACTTAAGCATGTTAATTCATTTTCTGAAAGTGTGGACAGATCTATAATGTATATATTGTTCACTCTTTTTCCCTGCAAAATAATCTTGTTAGTGATAAGATCTATTACAAAACATTTTGCAGAGGTGAATGCTACCAAGTTACCTCCATCACACAGTTGTGACACACTGATTAAGATGCATTTCAAGCCATCTATTAGGTAGACATTCTCAATGGAACGAGTGTCATCCTTACCTACCTTAGCAACCCCAATGATTTCACCTTTCTTTCCATTTCCAAAGGAGACATTTCCTCCTTTGAGGTCCTCAAGTTAAAGGAACTGGTCATTGTTACAAGTCATGTGTTTTGAGCAGCCACTATCCATGTACCATATTTGGCTACTTCCTTTCACTTGAACCTACAAAAAAAAATCAGGGGTTAGTCTTAGGAACACAAACTAGTTTGGGTCCCTTTTTATAAGCAAAAGGACGAATTAAATTATTTTTAGCCCAATTTGGTAACCACTTCTTCCCTCGAACAAAACTTTTATTCTTTTGACTAGCCTGCTCTTTTGCATTGCATTCACTTTTGTAGTGACCAGTCTTACCACAGTGGGTACATATTTTGTTTTTAGGAAGGGTGAGGTACTTGCTTTTAGGATCCCATTTAGGCAGCTGATTCCCAAAGCCAAGTCTTCTCTTATTGCTACTATGATGTTCCTGTAGCCTTGTTAAAGCATCGGAGGATCTGTTCCATTTATAAGTTCTGTCTAGTTCGTGCTTGACCTCACCAAGTTCCTCCTTCAACATTCATATCTTTTCATCCTTCCTATACAACTCGTCTTATAGTTTACCTACATTTTCTTCTAAGGTGAGTTGAAAGTTGTCAGCTATCTTCTTATTGGTTCCTAGTTTCAGTTTTAGATTTTCAGAATTTTAACTCTAGGACATTTGTCTCAAGTGGATGAACCTGGTTCTTCAGAGCAATGTTTTCACTTATAGTCTCACTTACTCTGAGTTCCAGGTTTTTACACTTTGCTTTTAAAATTACACACTCCTTAAATAGTTGTTTGTTTTCCTTGTTAATTACTTTAGATTCATCAATAAAGTCTAGCAGTAATTCAGAGAGTTTTTCTTTGGACAGGAATTTAATCTTGTCTTTGAGATGGAATATACTTACCTCAGATTCCTCATCTGATTCACCAATTGCCATAAGTGCTTGTTCATCTTCATCTTCATCATCTGACTCTTCATCTGAACTTTCTCTCCAAGCAGCAACCATAACCTTAGTTGATACTTTGTTTTTCTTGGGATGAACCTGTTCCTTATTCTGATTCCTCTGTTCAAACCTTTCCTTTTTCCATTCAACTTCCCACTGAGGGAAGTTCTTGATGTGATGATCAGTCTTCCCAAATTTGTAGCGGCCCTCATTAGTTAGATTTTTTTGGTACCCTTGCCTTGTTGTAGTTTCCACCTCTTGCAGAGCCCTTTCCTCTCATAAGATATTTCTTGAAATCCCCTGTGATTATAGCCATTTCATCTTCTTCCAGATCTGCTCCTTCAGTGATTCTCAATGCCAGACTCCTTTCCTTCTTGGGAAAATCCATCTGCATTGTCTTTCTTCTAAGTTCATAGGCAGTAGGATTTCAATTAGCTTATCCAGTTTGAGAGTTGCAATGTTCTTGGATTCTTGAATTTCAGTGATCTTGCTCTCCCAAGATACTGGAAGAACCCTTGTCAAAATCTTCTCAACCTTGTCTTCCTCAAGAAGAGTCCTTCCAAGAGATTTCAGTTCATTAGTCAATGTATTGAACCTAGTGTACATCTCTTGAATGGTCTTTACTTCCTTCATAGAGAAATTCTCATATTGAGAATATAGTAGAGTACCTCTGGATCTTTTCACTTGAGCAGTTCCTTCATGATCCACTTGCGAAGTGTCCAAAATTTCTTTGGCAGTAGTGCAGCTTTGAATTCTGTTGTACTCATCCGTACAAACTCCACACACAAGCCACTTCTTGGCCTTAGCATTCTTCTCCCACTTTCTCAAATCCTCAGCAGTGCATTCAGCTCTTGTCTTTGGCGCGTCTACTCCTTCAGCATCCTTCTTCATGGTGGCCATAGGACCATCAGTAATTATGTCCCACAGCTCATAGTCTTCACCAATTATATGATCTCTCATCCTGTTCTTCCACCAGGAGTAGTACTGCCCATTGAAGAGTGGAGGCCTAGCGGTTGATTGTCCTTCCCAGTTCCCATGTGGTGCACTCATGTCACGACCTAAATTTCACTCCGTTGGGTCTCATGATGGAAGGCCTAATATTCATGGAATAACAACAATAATAATAAAATGTAATATTTTTCTAAAATAAATAATTCTTTATACATTGCATATTCCCAAAACCCGGTAGTACAAGTCATAAGCTTATAGAGTTTACTACAACTTTAAATTACAACTGTTTGGAAGTAAGAAAAAATAGTGTAAATGCAAAATAGGAAGGTGACTTCGAAGCCTACGAGCGCAACGGCAAGTTTACCTTGAGTCTCCTCGGCAAGAGTCCGCACAGCTACTAACGATCAAAACCTGGATCTGCACAAAAATGAGCAAAAGAGTAGTATGAGCACACCACAGCGGTGCGCAGTAAGTATCAAGACTAACCTCGGCGAATTAGTGACGAGGACTATTCAAGACACCCACTGGTCTGATAAACTGAACAAGTATCAATATATGAATAAAGGGTAAAACGAGATACACATAAAGGCTACGCAATATAGCTAAAAATACTGAATTCGATAAAGAAGGAAAAACAATAAGTATCAGCGGAAACCAGGAAACAACACAAAGATTGAATAGAATACAAACAAATCTGGAATGTAAATATACAACACGGATAGGTAATGCCTAAACAACTTCAACCACTTCTACATCTAATTCGTAGTCATCTTCACGAGGGTCCGAACCTCGGACAAATGACCATTTACGGGTCCTAATATTCGAACCCTAACACTTGGCATCTTGCGCCCTCATTCGAGTGCTAACTGCACGGACGACTTATGTGCCAATTGGGTCATATCCACCCATATGGTAAGTACAACATGAGTATCTATACTTGAAAACAACAAGGAGCCCTAAATCCATTACTAGTACTTAACTACGTGTATGGTTGTGCATGTGTCCTAACATGATTCAACAACCCATAAGTGTAAGGAAAGAAAAGGGAAACACGTACATTGTCATCCCACAAATTTCCACACGAATAAACTCACACCGTAAGTGTTCCAGTACACAATATCAACAACAAGGAATGCCCCCAGGCCAACACAAGTATCACAAAAAATCCCTGACATAGCCCACCTTGTCTCGCCACGTGTGCAATAGTATAGTATATGCCCCCCTTGTTTCGCCACACGTGCATAAGAATGTTCCCACCTTGTCTCACCACATGCGCAACCCACATATACATATCTTGACTTGTTATGCCGCATGTGCAATACCAATAGTAAACACGACACGACAGAAACCTCGTGCAAACCCCCATATCAACAACCGCACGTTAGAAACCTCATGCATCACAATAACCACAACAGCATGGCAGAAACCTTATGCTTCGCCACAACAAGTACAACAACAACAATGGCAACAGTTCAAGATACAATAAATACATCAACTCAAGAACCTTCGATCACAAGATAGGCAAAGCTAGTTCACGAGAAATAAACATAATAAGGAAATATAGGCATATTAAGAACCGCTCAACAAGGAAGGAAAATAGCATGTAACAGTCGCACCTAAATGCACGGGTTAACAACAAGAAGTCAACACGAATTCGATAATTCTATTTACCGGCACGTCAACTAAGGTATAGTCTATCCAAACTTCCTTTAAGGTCGGCATTTTCAAGGGTATTCAACAATATCATTTAAGGACAAGCAACGTGAAAATAATCATAACCTCAGTTAAGACCAAACCACTATAGAATGAGATGAAGATAATTACAATTAAAGATAGGCAGTTAAGAAGACATAGCATGACAGTAAAAAGGAAATAAAATCTTCAGATAAGTCAATTTCAATAGGCAATTGGAGTAAATCCAAAAGTAAGAAATTCTACATTTAAGCAAATAAAGATGAAACTAAAAATTAGGAAATTCAACCATGCCAAGGACAATTCATACTCGGCTAATATAAGGACCTAAGATTCCTAAAGGGTCAACTTTCCACAAATACGTTCGAGCACGCACTCGTCACCTCGCGTACACGGACTATAATCAACATAGAAGACTCAAATCCTAAGGCGTAATTCCCCCACACAAGGTTAGCCAAGATACTTACCTCAAAGACGACAACCCAGTACATTAAAATGGACTTCTCGGGCGAAAAGGACTCCGGGCGGCTCAAAACAACCTAGAACAACTTCAAAACACACATAAAACTTATGAGGAACTATTCCGAATAATAAATCTTCAATCTTTAATAAATTCTAAAAATCGGTCAAAAAGTCGACCCTGGGGCCCGCACCTCGGAACCCGACAAATTTTACAAAATACGATTACCCATTCCAATACGAGTTCAACCATTCAAATTTTACCAAATTCCGATACCATTTCGTCCCTCAAATCATGAAATTTCGTTTTGAAAATTTTCTTCAAAAACTAACATTTTCCCTAACTAAAAACACAATTTAAATGATATAAACGAGGACTAATTCATGGAATATATTTAATTCTAGTTGAAGAATACTTACCCAATCGAATTTCGCGAAAACCCCATAAAAAATCACCAAGAACCGAGCTCTAGAAGTCAAAATGTGATAAAAATAGCTCAACCATCGAATTTGGATTATATTTTTCTGCCCAGATATTTAATGAATCGCGATCGTGGAAGGGGAGATGCGATCGCGAAGAATGAATTGCCTACTGCCTAGCAATGCACTACGCGATCGCGAATTGTGGCATGCGATCGTAGAAGGAAGGGAAAGGCCTATGTGAATGCGTGGGATAACACGTGAACGCGAAGAAGAAACTATGGTAGGTCAACTTTACTCTACGCAATCACAACTGGGTCTACGCGATCGCGGAAGGGAAACATCAGGCACCAGAACATCAATGCAAAAATAGAGAAAAATGACCCGAAGCCCATCCAACACACACTCGAGGCCACCGGAACCCCATCTAAACACACAAAAAAGTCATATAACCTAACACGGACTCGCTCGAGGTCTCAAATTACATAAAACAACACCAAAATGACGAATCAAACCAAAAATCAAATTTATGAATTTTCAAATCTTCAAATATCAAAACTCGAGCCGAAACCTATCAATTCAACCCGGAATGGCGCCAAATTTTGCAGACAAGTCATAAATGATACAATGGACCTATAGCCACTCTCGAAATTCCATTCCGAGCCTGATATCAAAATTTCACCTATCAGCCGAAATCGCCGAAATTCTAACTTTCGTCAATTACCTCAAATCACTCTACGGACTTCCAAAACCAATTCCAGATGCACGCCTAAGTCAAAAATCACCATACAAAGCTGTTGACATCACCCAAAGCTCATTCTTAGGCCGTTTACACAAAATTCAAACCTCCGGTCAACTTCCATCGCTTAAGCTTCCAAAACTGATGTTTTCCTTCCAATTTGACTCTGGATCATCCGGTAACTGAATCCAACCACGCACATAGGTCGATATACCCAATGTGAAGTTGTTCAAGACCTTACGCCACCGAACTATGCTTAAATTCTCAAAATGACCGGTCGGGTCGTTACAACTCATCTTGATCTTTTCCGAATGTGTTAGCCTCTTCAAGGATAACCCTCTCTAATACCAATTGATGTTCAAAAATATCAATGCCACACAAGAGGGAGGGTGATTTTTGTGGTGTTCGATTTTCGCATGCACTAGTTATAGAAGGATCGGGTTCTTCTATGTGTTCCAACCTATACTGTTTGTGGAATAACAAATACAGAAAATAAGGAACACAAGGATTTTACGTGGAAAACACCTGGCTCAAAGGGTGAAAAACCACGACCTACTTTCCAGTAGGATTTTCCCAAACACTCCACTAAAATCACTGAGCCAAAAACAGCATTTACAAAAACTCTTTGTAAACCTAGGATTAACTCTAATCCCTTTGTGGCAAACTAGCCTCTAGCTATTTGCGACAAACTCCAAGTTAGCTATAACTTGAACACTCAGTACCTATTACAAATTCTTCTAGATAAAGATAAAAAGGTACAAATTTAAATCCCTACTACAAATAAACTAGACTAAAAGACAACAGTTGGAACTGGTTCTTCTAGCTGTTCCAAGTAGCTTTAAAGTTGCACACTTAAATCTCACACGAACTGCTTGCAAAATAGCATTGCTAATTTTTCTCTCAATTCTTGTTTTGCTTTACTTCTGTGCGTGTCTGTACAATAAGAACAATCTGCAATATATAGGATTAGTAGACGAGAGATTTACTAGAGTTCTAATGCTACTCTTCCTTGGTGAAAGAGTTCTAGTTAATCTCAACTCCTCAAATCCTTCCTTATCTTTGATTCTGTTCAGACTGAATAAGGAGTCCTTCTCCTTATTATCTTGCAATCTTTTCGATCAGGAGATATCTCTTTAATTCGCATTTTACATTTATCTCCTGCATGTGCACCTCACGTGCCTTTAACTCTGCATGTGTCTATGTTGCCAGTGATGGACCTAGTTCAACTTTAAGTTCCTTTGTCAATCTTCAAAATCATTCAATTTATTGGGCCCACAGAGACAAATTTTGTTCTTAATTGGGAAAAATGTCACTCCATGGTAATAGAGGGAATTGTTTTAAGACATAAAATTTTTGCTAAAGGGATAGAAGTTGATAAGGCTAAAATTGATCTTATAGCAGGATTAGCCCCTCCTACCACTTTTAAAGGCACTAGAAGTTTCTTAGAGCATACGGGTTTTCATAGAAGGTTTATAAAAGATTTTTCAAAAATTTAAAAACCTCTGACTAACCTACTGATGAATGATATGAAGTTTGAATTTTCAGATGATTGCAGAAAAGCATTTAAGATTCTCAAGGAACATTTGGCTAATAATCCAATTGCTGATTGGAGCGAATCATTTGAAATAATGTGTGATGCAAGTGATTTAGCAGTTGGAGCAATATTGGGACAAAAAAGAGATAAGATTTTCAGGCCTATTTACTACGCCAGTAGAACCCTCAATGAAGCTCAAAAGAATTATGCTACAACTAAGAAGGAGCTATTTGCATTAGTATTTACATTTGAAAATTTTCATTCCTATTTGATAGGACCAAAGGTTACAATTTATACTGATCATGCAACTTTAAAGTATGTCTTAGCAAAGAAAGATGCTAGACCCAGATTGCTAAGATGGATACTCTTTTTGCAAGAATTCGATCTTAAAATAAAAGATTGAAAATGTTCTGAGAATCAGGTAGCTGATCATTTGTCTCGTTTGGAAAATCCTCCTACTGAGATAAAGGATATCAAAGAGGAATTTCTCGATGAACATATATTCTCAGTCACAACCGTTATAAATCGACCACCTTGGTTTGCTGATATTGCTAACTACTTGGTTGGAGGATGGATTCCAAAAGATTTTTCTTATGAACAAAAGAAAAAACTTACAAAACAAGCAAGACGTTATTACTGAGAAGATCCTTACTTGTTTAAATTTTGTGCAGATGACATAATCAGAAGATGTATGTCGGAGACAAAAATGAACAACATCTTAAGTCACTGCCATGATGGGGCTGCAGGAGGACATTATGGAGGAAGAAAGACAGCAGATAAAGTACTTGAAGTTGAATTTTTTTGGCCTACTCTATTCAAAGATGCAAGGAATTATGTCGCCACTTGCGATAAATGCCATAGAATCAGTAACATTTTAAAAAGGGACGAAATGCCTCTTAACTCTATTTTTGTGTGCGAAATCTTTGATGTATGGGGCATTGATTCTATGGGTCCTTTTCCTCCTTCAAACGGCTATGAATATATTTTGGTAGTTGTTGACTATGTTTCAAAATGGGTAGAAGCAATTGCTACTAAAAAAAATTATGCTCATATTGTTTGTGCTTTTCTCAAGAAAAATATTTTTTCTAGATTTGGAACTCCACGAGTTATCATAAGTGATCAAGGAACTCATTTTATAAATAGACAATTCGCTAGTTTATTGTCAAGATATGGAGTAACTCATAAAACTGGAACTCCATATCATGCTCAAACAAGCGGGCAAGTTGAAGTATCCAATATAGAATTAAAAAGAATTTTAGAAAAGACTGTTGGTTCTTCTCGAAAAGATTGGTCGTTAAAATTAGATGATACTTATGGGTATATAGAACTGCTTTCAAAACTCCCATAGGCACATCTCCTTATAGACTAGTTTTTAGAAAAGCTTGTCATTTACTTGTAGAATTAGAACATAAAGCATATTGGGCTATAAAATTGTTCAATCTAAGCTTACCAGATGCAGGTAAAAATCGTCTATTGTAGCTTGATGAGTTGGAAGAGTTCAGACTTATAGCATACGAAAATGCTAAATTGTACAAGAAAAAAAAATGGCATGACAAGCTCATTCGCCACAAAGATTTTAACGTTTGAGATCAAGTTCTGTTGTACAATAGCCGATTGAGATTATTCCCACGAAAGTTTAAGTCATGTTGGATAGGACCATATACAGTAACAGGAGTGACCTCCTATGGATCCATTGAAGTACAACACACAGATGGGGGAGACAAATTAAAAGTAAACGGTCATCGTTTGAAGCCTTATATCAGCAAATTCTTTGACAACCCTGCTTCAATAATCCTTTATTCCTAATTTTTAAAATAAGTTGAGCTGACGACGTTAAACTCAGAACTATTTTCTTCCCCTCTCTTTAATCTTTTAAGTAATTATTAGTAGTAACATATAATATTTCCTTTTTACTAAATATATATAATAAAATTAGTTTTTTTTCTTATAAAAAAAGTAAAAAATAACAATAATAATAATAATAATAGTTGCATGTTTGTATTATATTATATATATGTGTGTATGTAGTATGTATTAATATATTTTTCCATGATAAAGAAGCACTTCCATGATTTCGACAATGAAAGTTTTCTCATATCATGAAAAGGAACATTTTTTTTTGCCATAATCTTGTCTTTGTTATATGAGAGAAACCTTGAGAAGCCAAGAAAAAAGAAATGAGTCCAGAATGGAAAAAAAATCAGGGAAGCTCCTTTATCTTCCTTTACTTTTAATTTATTTATCATTAGGACATGACATTATTTAAGCTGGGGGTAGAGGAATATGTTTGTTATATATGTGCTTTTTTTAAGTTTTTTTTTTCCGGTTAAATATAAAAGGAACGTATATTTTACAACTAAAAAATTTGTTTTTAGTAAAATTATAAAAAAAAAAATTTAAAAAATAAATTTGAGTTGTCTTATTCTTAAGGCAACTTATTTAATGTACTTCCATGGATTTCTTGTTCTATTCATTGCCATGGTCGTAATATTTTGAACTGAACATTTGTTTTGGTCTTTTAGTTGTTTTAACTTGTTTTGGTAAATAAGTTGGCTAAACTTGATTTGACTTAAAAAGCATGATACCTAGAAAAGACGAATTTGATTAAGTAACATTCACGGGTTTTATGATCATTTTTCTAAGCTCATACTTACTTATTGGTGATTGAAATCATAGTTTTCGTTGGCCCAAGTGTATTGTGCGGTTAGCTTATATTGTCTAGTTCTCATGCTTATCTGAAAATCTAGAACTTGCCTTGAATGTGGATTGAGGCGAAATTCTAGGTAGATCTTTGAGTTAAGAAATGAACGTAGGCCTTCCTTGTTGAGCCATAGCCTAGATTGACATACCTTAATAATTTTTATCCCTAGTTAGCCTAGTTGAGCCTAAATAAATTATCTCTTATTTTGTTGGTCGCCAAGCTTTAATCCTTAGCCTGTTTATTGTTATGACTTGTTCTTTGTTCACCCAATTCCCTTTTGGGCACTTTAACAGTTGATCTAAATATATAAATCTAGGCGTGAGGTGTAATTGTGAAAATAATTGGTGAAAGAATAATTGTTTGAGGTTGTCGATCTTTTGAGATATTGTCATGAGAANCCCAAAAAAAAAAAAAAAAAAAAAAAGAGAGAGAGAGAGAGAATAGCAACAAAAAAGAGTTGGCAACTCCAATTTAAAAAAAAATTAAAAGGGATGAAACAAAACAGAGGTTTATTGTTTAATTGAGATGAAAGGCAATTGTACTTAAGAGATAAAATAAATGTGTAGTGCCCATAGGGAATTTGAGTCACTATTATCTATATGTATCCTACCCATCGCTAAGCCTAATTTACAACCTTGCAAAAGTCCTACATGATCTTAACTCAGAGACTCCTATATTAGTGGAGAACCACATGATAGTCAAGCTTATGGTTATTTCTAGTAGCTTGAGGTATTTCTTTGTTGATAGTGAGCATTTTTTTTTATCTATGCCCTTCTTTGATCCTATATCTATATATTATGTGATATATGGGAATCTCTCTTCATTCAGTGAGACACACTTGAGATTAGAAAATATTATGATTTTAGTTCTCAATAGGTGAATATGAGTACGACTGAAAGTTGTTTGAAGTCGTAGATTGCTCTTAGTCAATTCTTCTCTATCAAAACTTCTGATGATTTCACTTAAAGTGTTTAGCTACTATTGTCACGCCTCCTTTTTCCTCCGGTGAGGTTGGATAAAGGAGTTTTTCCAATTTAAGTGACATTATTCGATTTTGGGATTATTTATTAATTTCAGAGTCGCCACCCGGATTTTTATGGTGTTCTGGGACACCATTTTATTTTTAAATCCCAAACCAAGGAAATTTTGACTCTGTTTTAAATTGTCTGCGAACTAGAAATCCGGATAAGGAATTCTGTTAACCCGGGAGAAGGTGTTAGGCACTCCCGAATTCCGTGGTTCTAGCACGGTCGCTTAACTATTAATATTTGGCCTAATTATCTAATTATTTACATATTTTAAACCTATTGTGCTTTTTAACCTTTTTTCACTTCTTAAATCGCTTTTAATATTTATAGATTTATTTTGAAATAAGTCACGATGTCGTGCACTTCTTTATTATTTGGACACATTATAACTACGCCACATGAAATGCACCCGCAATTACAACATGTAATTTTTATTGTAGTTTGAAGTTGAAGACAGGGACATGAGTTGTCGCACCCGCGTGTAGATTACGTAGTCAAGACTATGGTCGTGATGGTTTTATAATGCCCATTTGTGGTGATGTAAAGGTATTCATTCTACCTAAGGATTACCTAAAATTATGTTCAAAAGCCTAAAGGTAACATGTTTTGGGCTATGGCCATATTTAGCCCAATTTATCATTTAACTCTTTGGACAATCCTAATTGTGAATAATTTTGCAATAAAGGTTAAGCCTTTGATTAATTTGACTACTTCATGATAGGTCAACAAACAGAGTTTCGCAAGACTTAAAACAATCTATATTTCAGTCTAACGAAAGTATGAATATGCTAACACAATACACATCATTCATGGATATATATATTTGTATACGCTTATACAGATATGCAAGACCCCTTTTGGTCACTAATCTTGTGGTAAACTTTGAAACAAAATTTTATAACTTTAAAGATAACGTGGTACAAATAGTTTTTACCAATTTCGATTTGCTAACTTAACAATTTTTAACAACTCCAGTAGCCTAAATACATGCCTTTTGAATTCATGATTCATATGTATTAAGCTTTATCTATTTCAGACAGGCTGCAAAATGTGAGATGAATCAAAAAGATGTTTTGAGTTACTAATTTTTTGTTAAGGTAACTGGTTCTGGAAATTCAGCGAATATTATGAAGATATTTCGTATAGGCTAATTCGAGTACAAATTCATGCTTTTGATCTAATTACCTACTGTTATTGACTACTTCTTATAGCAAATAACTCTAATTGTTAGGCCTGCCTACTCCCTTATGGCCCAATAGCCTAGGGAGCTAAACCTGATTGAAGCCCTAATAGGCTGTTTCATCAAGCTGGCCCGATTTGGTTTTAGCAAGAAAAGTAAAAGAAGAAGAAGAAGAAAAGAAAAGCTAAAATAATAGTTTACAGTCCATATTTACAACTAAAAATACAAGAATTAAAGTATTACATCCTCATTTCCTTATGAAATATAATTTCCTACAAGATGAAAACAACGAGTAACATGAATAAAGAGGGGCAGAACTGCTCATGTGCGAGCCAGCCTTCAGAGACCTTGGAATCTGTATTTTTCGTCTGTTTTCTTGATCACTAGATGGCTAATTTAACAAATACGTTCCAGGCATGTTGTTAGGCAAACATGACCATTATTGGGTCAGTTTTAATCCTAATCATGCGATAGTGTCGATTCTAAAGGACAGAACCTATTTTTGCGCATATCTCTCGGAATGAATCTTGACCATAAAAGCGGTTAGGTCCAGCTCCAAGGATGCAAACCCGTCAGACCTTTAATAATTTAATAGATTATGGCCTTAATTCGTGCAGTGACTTGACTATTCTTAGGTATTTCTTAAGATATGAATCTGACCATTACTGGGTCAAGATCCCTGCCTTAATACCTTTTGTAATGATAATCTATCTATTCTATAACCGTTTAGGCATCATTATAGGGTGAATCTGACCATGGAAAGGACCAGATTCAACTCCCTAACAGTCATTTTCGTAACACTTGATTCATACTTGTATTATGACTTTGATTTTTAAGCATTTCAGAGGATGAATTAGACTACTCAAGGGTTCTGACTTCTCAACTTTATGCCCTCTTTAATGCATATTTTTATACCTTTTAAAAGGTAAATTTCAGCCATCTATACTATGGTTTGCGCGTTATTATGGGGTGAATATGACCATTGAAATGTCAAATTCATCTACCCTAGTGCTAATGCCATCCTATCTAGAGACTTGCTTGTTGAATCTCTTTATTGACCAAGCAAACTCAATTGAAAGCATATTTTCTGCACTCTTAGCGAAAGAATCTGACCATGGAAAAGGCCAGATTCAATCATCCTAGTGAAGCTTATTCTAAGGAGGTAGAACTACGATTATCAACTACATTTACATACCTTTAGCCTGAAATATATTGAATATTCCAGCAAAGAAATACAAACATCAAAACAGTATTCATCACATTCACAGGTTCATTAACATTCTAATAGACATCTATACAGTCACATATACATAAAGCAGAAGGATTAACCTCATTCATCAAGAATAATTGGTTTCAGTAGGGAGAAGAAAAAGAAGATTCCAGTTCAACATTTCATTAAGAGTAGATCAGTTAATACCTTTTAAGAGAAAGACAACAAAGAGACTTGACCAAATAAAAGTCAAGTATGAAAAATGAACAGCAAGAAGGAAGAGAAATCGGCAGCAACAAACAGAAACCCAAAGAAAACCAGACAGTCCAGCAAGAATACACCTAGAAATCTTGAGTGTGAAGGTTTGAAGGAAACTTCCAGAAATCCAAAATCCCCCCAAAAAAATAAGATAGTTATTGAACTAGGCCTTTTACTTATGAACTTGTTTTCAAAAACGAAATCAAAATTTTCTTCTAATAATACTCTTCTTTTTTAAAACCCTTTTTTTTTTAATGGAAAAGTATTTCTGAATAAGGAGTATTATGTATTCCAGCAGCTCAGAGATTGTAAACAAGGTAAACCCTTTAATCTCCAAAAAAAGGGTCTATTTATAGGATATTTGGGAATGGGATATTCTTTTTAATATTCCCTATCCAAAGCTGAAAAACAACACTCAATAGTATATAGGGCAGCTGTCAACCCAATCTTTAGGACAGCTGCCCCTATTCTAGAACTTTCCTCTTTTAGAAAATGCCCTTTTAACCTTAAGAGTCTGATTTCCTAAACCGAGTTACCTAATGTACCCCTTAGAGTCCCTGAATTTACCATTAGGTAACCGGGGTAACTTACTTGGGTTATTATTAACTCTAGTTAATTATCCTTAATCAGGTTTCTTAGTTAAATTAGGACTGATAAGTATTATTAACTAGATCTTAGTGTAATTAAGACTAATCAACTTGATTCTTTTACTTAGGTTAGTTGAATTGCGTTAATTGATCAAACCTAGTTAATTATCTTAATTAGTACCTAGCACTTGGCTGGTTATTCAGGGAGTCAATAGCCCAGGTTGGTATTATTAACAGGTATCCTTTTTACAAACCGCTGTTAATTAGGTTAGACTTGAGTCATAGGATTAACTAGTTTCTTAATCAATTAACTAATCAAAGACAATTATGCTTGAGAAACAGTGCGTTCAAACGACTATCTACTCACTAATTATGAATCAAGAGCAAGCAGAGAACACAACAGATAGTCCAAGAAAAATAATCATGGAATCATAGAGACAATTCACACCATAATATGACCCTAACCTAATCACATAAAAAGGGACAGAATCTTGTTTTATCAGTAAAGAAAAATTCAAACTTGGCCGATCATTCTGATATCTAAAAGATATGCTTGTTAATTCAAGACGACACCAATGGAACAAACTGAATCGACTAAGAACAGTTATAACAAGTTCAGTTCCTTTGTCCTTGATATAATAATTGAATAACATAATAAGCTAATATAAATCAGAAGTTAATAGAAACAGGATTAACCTAGTTTTTCTTTTAGCAAACCATTAGAGGCAGATCAGTAAGGAAAAGGAGACGAAACAGAACTACAATACCTAGCATGGTTTCATGTGTCAGTGGCGTACCAAGAAAGCAAAGAGAAGAAGAGTTTACAAAAACAGTTTAGGTTTAAATACAGAAAATAACATATAATCCAAATAAAAACAAGGAGAAACCACAAATACTCGAAATAATGAAAAAAACCTAACCTAAACCGAAAATTAAAGGAAACAGGATTTAACATTGTTTTCGTTTTGATATTTCATAGAAAAAGTAAAGAAAGAAGAAGAAAACCCGTAAAAAATGTTTGGCCGGAAAATGGGAGGTTGTCGAACCTTGGCCGGATTTCAGCGGGAGTTAAAAACGGGTAAAACCCTCATGAATCAATCGCTCTAGTCAAAATAAATCGAATCATGAAGGTCCGAGCCGTTGGATCGTTCAAAGTCGACTGCTGTAGCATTTTAGTTTTTTTTCAAATTCTTAGATCTGAAATCGGATGATTTTGGGTGGGATTTTGGTGGAATCAATGACGGGAGGTGATCGAGGGAAGGGTGTGGATTATAGGGTGAAGGTTTGGGGCTATTTGGTGGAGGTCCGCCACCAGTAGATGATTTTCGGTGGCGGAAGGCGGTGGAAACCTAGGGCGGCTAGGGTTCCTTGAGACAGAGGGATGGGGGGGGGGGCTAGGGTTTTGAGGGGGTTAGGCTTTGGATGAAATGAGGGTAGGGGGGCCCTTTTGGACAGTTTTATAGTGGATGGGGTGTGGAAGTTGTGAGTCATTTGATCAATTGGTTGTTTAGGTGGTCTGGGTTGCCGGGTTTAATTGGTTGGGCCTGGGTGGAGTTTGTGTGTAGAGAGGGGATTGGGCCTGGGTAGTTTTGGCCCAGGTCTGATTTAATTCTCTTTTTAAACTAAACTAAACTACTTAATTAATTTAAATTAACTTAAAACTCTACAAAAATGTATTAATTAATTCTAATTCAGTCTAATTAGAGATTGATTGGTAAATAAATTAAGGGTGAAACAATTAATTTTGACACTCATATATTTTAAAAGAAAAAATTAATTTTCACAATTTGTTCGGAAAAATGACAAAATTTAGTAATTAGTTATTAAAACTACATTACATCAAATAATCATCATCCGTTTTGTTATTCTATTCAATTAATTAAAAATAATGAATATATAATTCCTTGATAATAATGATGCGCCTAATTTCGCAAGTTATAATAATTTTAAAGGATGAACTATGAATATGCAATGCAAAATAAATTCACAATTAACACTAAAATTCAACAAAAAATTGTGAAATTAGTTTATTTTATTGAATTTTGTAGGAGTATATGGTGGATGAAAAATCACATGCTCACAGCTGCCCCTCTTTGCTCGGAAACATCGAAGACTTTTCGGGCAAAGACGAAGTGAGCGGCGATAAATGACCTTTACTCATTCATATGTTCCATTGTGAAGCGTTTTTGAAAAGTTTGACCGAACCCTGCTTCAAAGGTTGCCTACATATCCTTGGATATAAAGGAATCAGGTCAGTGCAGTTCTGGAGTTTTTTGGTAGCTGGGACTACCGAGTAACTGTAGTTTCACTGCAGTTGCTGCTGATCTCCTTATTACACCCAAGTACAAAACGAAGGATTAACTAAAACCTATCAGCTACTAAATTACAAGATTCCTATCTAGGACTTGGTCTTGAGTCTTGGTCTTTTGCTGACTTCTGACCTGGATCCTGATCCTTGTTAGTCACAGGTGCTGGTTTTGTCTTATCGTTCCTCGAATCAAAGCAGGATATACTGGACGGATGACTTCAATCTCGTCCTGAATAGTCCACATCTTCCCCGTTTGTGCAGTTTTAGATTCAATCTTCTCTTTTTGTTTTGTTATTTTTTGGATCGAAACTTTTTCTTTTGATCGTCTCGAGTTCCAATGTCCTAAAAACGTAATCTTCACAAAATCAAAACAAACGAACGAAATTTTCTGCCCCAGTTTTCACTAGGAAAATTTCGTGAGTTATTGTAACGAAACTCTATGGTACTTCATTATTGAAAGCAATGAAAAGCCGGGACCCGCGCACCGGAGTTACTGCGGACTAGGGAGTGGATACCCTATATCTTAAAGCAAGATCAACTAGGGGTTGGGAGCCCTATGTTGCAAAATGAAATCAACTAGGGGTTGTGTACCCTATGTTGGAAAAGAAATCAACCAGGGAGTGTATACCCTTAATTGAAAAGAAAGCATCAACCAGGGAGTGTATACCCTTGATTGGAAAAGAAAGCATCAATCAGGGAGTGTATACCCTTGATTGGAAAAGAAAACATCAACCAAGGACTGTATACCCTTGATTGGAAAAGAAGAGGTGTCCCTTTTGGGGAAAGGAAAGAAGGACTTATCTGGAGTGCATGCGGACTTCAATAAACATGACATGGCCTTTGGACTGGATTCCTGATCCGTGTAAACCGTCCGACTCTCAGAAATTCATCAAAACTATTACGTTGAGATTGAGAAACCTTGCCCCGGACTGTGTCCATGTCAGTGACCCATTATCCTTTTCAATCAGTGGCGCCCTTTGCGGGTTTTCACCAACTAACCTCTCTCATTTCTCTTCTCGCCCTCGCCTTGTAGTGCTCTTTGCGAGTTTTCACTAACAAGACTCTCTCATTTTTAATTTCTCTGCTTACCGTCGCCTTAGGGTGCCGTGTTGGTTTTCACCAATGAGACTCTCTCATTTTAATTTCCCTCATTCGCTTGTATTTGGATTGCGAAAACTGTATCCTCCAGTTTTGGACATCTTTGCCGATTGATCGGAAGGACTTGAACAGGGTTTTTGGTGAAAAGAATTTGCGTTGAATTACAACTTTGGAACCTTTAAGGCGACACATCGCCGAATCTTAAAACTTGCCCTAGCTTAAACTCTTGGGGAAATATGGATTTTTATTTTGGTCTGACTGAACCCCAGGGAGAGGCTGNAATAACACTTTCGGGTTCCAAATAGGGTAATCAAAGAAGAGTAACTGGCTCAAATGGTTTGCAAAAGGGTTAATGGTGTTTGGGTAGCGAGAATGAAAGCCTTTGTCATCCCAACCGGAGAACATTTGAAAATATATATGGAGGATCAAACATAGTACCTTTTGACGGCATCTGCATTGACAGCCATTTCGGGGTCATTTCCTTCGATGTCCCCCAGGTATAACGCTCCTTTTGGTAGCAATTTCCTTATGATGTGTGGACCTTTCCAGTTTGGGGCGAATTTTCCTTTCGCTTCTTCGTGGTGTGGGAGGATACGTCTTAGAACGAGTTGCCCTACTTCGAAGTTCATAGGTCGCACTTTCTTGTTGTAAGCGCGGGCCATTCTTTGCTGGTATAATTGTCCGTGGCACACTGCGGCCATTCTTTTCTCATCAATCAGAGTTAATTGCTCCAGTAGGGTCTTGACCCACTAATTGTCCTCAATTTCTTCTTTGACAATAATTCGAAAGGAATGAATTTCGGCTTTTGCGGGTATTACGGCTTCAGTGCCATAAACCAATAGGTAAGGGGTACCCATTCATATGTCCGCATACTCCTGAATGGACCTCGCCCATGATCATTTTGGCTTCTTTGGCATCTACAAATCTTAACATATTTAGATCGGGAGTCATTTTATACAGTACTTCCCCACTTAGGAAGAAACTGCTGGCGAGCCTTCTAATGGTTCTCTTTTGGTCTCTGTTGGCCTGCTCTGGATATTCTCTGCTCTTCAAAAATCTTTTAATGTCATGATACCATGGTTGGACATTGGGTTCTACTTCGACCGTGTTGCAATAACCATGACTTTCCTTGATTTGGATCTCCAATGGGTCTATGTGAACATTTCCCGGATAGGGCAGCATTATAGCTAGGGTAGCCAGCGCATCAGCTAACTCATTGTGGCACTGAGGAATATATCTGAACTCAACGACTTTGAATCGTTTACTAAGATTCTCCACATGCTCTGTGTAGGGAAGGAGTTTAACATCTCGAGTTTTCCACTCTCCCTGAGCCTGCTTAATGATCAAATCGGAGTCCCCCATGATCAACAACTCTTCTACATCCATGTCAATGGCCATGTTCATGCCCATTATACAAGCTTCATATCGGCAGTATTGTTTGTGCAGAAGAAACGGAGGCGGTCTGTGGCAGGGTAGTGTTGTCCTGTGGGTGAAATCAAGATTGCCCCTATCCCAATACCTTTCGCTTTGGATGCTCACTCGAAGAACATTTTCTAGGTGTTAGCGCCTTCCGAGATTATTTCGACGGAGTTGATTTCTTCATCCGGAGAATAAGTGCTCAAGGGTTGGTATTCATCATCAATCGGATTTTCAGCTAGATAATCGGTCAATGCTTGAGCTTTCATAGCTGTGCGAGTGACATAGACAATATCGAATTCTGTGAGCAAGATTTGCCGTTTTTCTAATCTCCCGGNTCGTAGCTTGTGAACTTCTTACTTAAGTAATAAATGGCCTGCTCTTTCTTCCCGGTTGCATCGTGTTGCCCGAGAACACAGTCGAAGGAATTTTCTAGCACCGTCAGGTATAGGAACAGAGGTCTCCCTGGTTCTGGTGGAACTAACAGTGGAGGATTTGACAGATTTTCTTTGATCTTGTCAAAAGCGTCCTGGCACTCGTCTGTCCATTTGATGGTTGCATTTTTTTTCAACAGCTTGAATATAGGCTCGCATGTAGAGGTCAACTGAGCGATGAACCTGCTGATGTAATTCAACCTACCCAACAGACTCATGACTTCCTTCTTGGTTCTTAGGGGTGGGAGATCCCGAATAGATTTTATCTTTGTTGGGTCTAGCTCAATGCCCCATCGACTAACTATAAATCCCAGTAATTTTTCGGATGGAACTCCGAAAGCGCATTTGGCTGGGTTTAATTTCAAATCATATATGCGCAGGCGTTCGAAGAATTTCCTCAAATGCTGCACATGGTCACTTTGGGTTCTGGACTTAATGATCACATCATCCACGTACACCTCAATCTCCTGATGTATCATGTCATGAAATATGGTGGTCATGGCCCTCATATAAGTTGCCCCAGCATTCTTTAAACCAAATGGCATGACCCGGTAACAGTATATTCCCAGGGGTAGTGAAGGTTGACTTTTCCGCATCCTCTTCATCCATCAACACCTGGTGATATCCGGCATAGCAATCGACAAAATACTGTACCTCATGTTTGGCACAATTTTCAACTAGGATATGTATGTTTGGCAGTGGAAAATTATCTTTGGGACTTGCTTTATTCAGATCTTGGTAGTTGACACATACTCGGACGTTTCCGTCCTTTTTAGGAACCGGAACCACATTGGCCAGCCAGCTGGTGTATTGGACCACTTGGATTACTCTAGCCTTTAGTTGTTTAGCGACCTCTTCTTTGATCTTGTCACTCATTTCTGTTTTAAATTTCCTCTGATTTTGTTGGACAGGTGGATGACCGAGGTAGGTTGGCAATTTGTATACCACCAAGTCCATACTTAGTCCGGGCATGTCGTCGTAGGACTAAGCAAACACATCTTTGAATTCAAATAGGAGTTGAATCAAGACGTCTCTAGTCCTTTCGTCCGTGTGGACGCTTATCATGGTTTCTCGAATCTCTTCTTCATTGCCCAAGTCAACGGGTTCTGTTTCATTTAAGTTTGGCTTAGGCTTATTCTCGAACTGTTCCAATTCTCGATTTATTTCCCTAAAATCCTCTTCTTCATCATATTTCAGTTCTTGATTCATTATTTCGAGGTTAGACGGCGTATTAAGATTAGAGCATGAAGTCCGCAAGCATGTCATGTTTTTTAAAGCTGCATTATTAGGACTGAAAAATAAGAAAAGTAAACAAAAATCAGGAAGAATAATAGACGATGAAATTTTGATTTCATTTCATTGAATTTGAACATAGGAGGGTTTATATCGGAATTTAAAGGCATGAATTTAAAAACACTTGAGTTACACCCTGAAATAACTCATAGTGCAGAAAGGATGGCAANTCATATTCCAGTTCTTGATTCATTATTTCGAGGTTAGACGGCGTATTAAGATCAGAGCATGAAGTCCGCAAGCATGTCATGTTTTTTAAAGCTGCATTATTAGGACTGAAAAATAAGAAAAGTAAACAAAAATCAGGAAGAATAATAGACGATGAAATTTTGATTTCATTTCATTGAATTTGAACATAGGAGGGTTTATATCGGAATTTAAAGGCATGAATTTAAAAACACTTGAGTTACACCCTGAAATAACTCATAGTGCAGAAAGGATGGCAAAAGCTGAACTACCGGGACTCCCGCTTGACGGGGAATTGAGTAGCCTTCTAGTTTTGCAACTTGGTGTCAGGCCCCATATACTGCACTTCAGCAGTGCTGGAGACTTCTCCTAGTTGGATCATATGGTCCTCATACAATATCTGCCTCATTGCTCCGCATATTTCTTCTATTTCTTCGGTCGTGAAAGCCTCTTCCTCTTCCTCCACGTATTTTGGCTTGACAAATGATGCGGTGATGTGTGGGATCGGCTGAGGCAATACCCAACCATATTTCTTATGTTGGTCAGTCCATTGTTCATCGTCGGGAGTAGCTTGAAACCATATGAAAAAAAAACTCTTTATTGGTAGGCAAAGTGACGGGTTTTTTAATGCCTTGCAAGGATACCCCGAGCCCTTTTCCAGGTGTGTACCCATGTTTAATCATGCCGTTGGCGACCATAATTGATGTGTTTGATAGGAAGGGTTGAGGGCACATGGTTCCTTCCTCATGCTGGTCCGCAACCACAACCTCGAAAGCCTGGTAGACTATGTGCTCGCTGCCCTCTCTTGCTTCCAGGCATGGGACTGATAGGTCCCTGTAAATAGATTGCTCGTCTTCCCCATGGACCATGATTTCCTGGTCCTCATATTCAAACTTAACCATCTGGTGGAGAGTAGATGGCACTGCCCCTGCTGCATGGATCCAAGGCCTTCCCAGGAGATAATTGTAGGAAGTATCCATATCCATGACCTGGAATGTACTTCAAAATCTACAGGGCGGATTTTCAAGACCAAATCAATCTCCCCGATCGTGTCTCTCTTGATACCATCAAATGCATGGACGCACACATTGTTGGGCTTGATTCTCTCAGTCCCGATCTCCATTCTTTGTAGGGTCGATAGAGGGCAACCCCAGATCCGCCGTCCATCATAACTCTTTTCACATAGTAACCTTCACATTTAACAGTTAGATGGAGAGTTTTGTTGTGGACAGCCCCTTCCGGGGCAAGTCATTCTTGCTAAATGAGATCGGGTTGACTTCAAAAAATTGTTCTGCCATTCTTTCCATTTGCTCAACTGTGGTGTTAGCCGGAACGTATGCCTCGTTAAGGGTTTTAATCAGGATTTTCTGATGTTCGTTTGAATTTACCAGCAAGGATAGAAGTGAGACCTGAGTGGGAGACTTTCTGAGCTCCTCAATTATGGCGTATTCAGCGGTTTTCATATTCTTGAAGAATTCTTGTACATCTCCGGCACTGATCTACCTTTTAGGCGGAAAACGTTTCAGCTTGCTTTTGTTCAGTTCTTCCAGGTCAAGGTATTTCTCTTATGAATTTTATCGCCTGTTTCCCCAATAATTTCTTTCCCTTTGTACGTCACCACCGTCCTGTGGTAATTCCAGGGGACGACAGTAGTATTCTTCATGGGAGTTTGCGACGCGCGGCTAATAACCACGGGCTCATTCAGCCTTGGTGAAATTATTTTCCCCCGCGACACATACGTCCCTTTTGGCACGTACATTTTTGGGTCGTTCGTTATTGCCTTGTTGAACTGTAACCTTCTGGGAGGGCTCAACACACTTTGTTCCTTCCTGGGTGCCTTGGGGATGTAAAGGACAGCGTCTTTAGAGGGTCCCCTATTTGTTTCAATCTCAGCCTTCTCCGTGACCTGAGGGACGGGGTTACTTTTCTTCATCTCCTTGACTGGTTTGGGTGCCGCCTTAGGCTTTCTTTCCGCATCTACAATGGCGATGATGGACTTTAGAGCTGGATCAAAATCCTGGTCCTCACAAATCATGCCGATGACGGGCCCATGATTGTAAGTGGGCAGTGGATTGTTCGTCACATTGGGAGCTTCTTCGTCCCTTAATACCACATATTTTTGTTCTATAAGGCTTTCCACGACCCTTTTGAGGGTTCGAAACTCCTCCGTGTCATTCCCTCTTGCTCCGGAATGGTAGGCACAATTGGTTCTCGGCTTGTATGATGTTGATGCTGAATTTTGCCTGGTCGGAAGTACGGGTTGTGGAAACCCCATCTGGAATAATTTTGGGAAGAGGCTTGAATACGGCTCACCGATAGGAGTGAAGTTGGGTTTCCTTGGTGGTTCACGGGGGTAGGTGTTATACGGGTAGTTTTGGGGAGGGCGTGGATTATATGGAGCTGGGGGAGGATGGTTGTTTCTCGGAGCTGGAGCTCTATTCTGATTGTATTGTTGTTGTAGCATGGGATGTGGTTGAGCATTCATTACCGCATAGGGAAGAGGGGGCGTAGCATAAGCTGCATCTTGGTGAGAATAGTAATGTTGGGAAGCTTTGGGAAATGGACGTGGGTATTGTCGAGGCTTCCTCACATCGGAAACCATCATGGCCCCTTCTTCTTTCTTTTTTTCTGTTGGCTGCACTCCCAGATCCTCTTTGGATGTCCTGGGAGGTTGCTCTTATGGCAGATTGGCTCAGGATACGACCAATTTTTAGACCATTCTCCACCATTTCTCCAATTTTGATTTCTTCCGCAAATGGTTTTCCCATGGCGAACATCATATTTTGGAAGTAATCAGCTTCGTGTGCTTGTAGAAAGACGCTGACCATTTCAACTTCATCCATCGGAGGTTTGACCCTGGAGGCCTACTCGCGCCATTTGATAGAGTACTCTCTGAAACTCTCTGAGGGTTTCTTTTTGAGATTGGATAGTGAGTTTCTATCGGGAGCGATGTCCACGTTGTATTGGAATTATCGGACAAAGTCCCGTGCCAGGTCATCCCACATGTACCAGCGGGATATATCCTGGTCCATGTACCATTCTGATGCAATTCCCGTCAAACTTTCTCCAAAATATGCCATGAGAAGTTCCTCTTTCCCACCTGCTCCCCGGAGCTGGTTACAGTACCTTTTCAGATTATCTATGGGGTCCCCATGTCCGTCATATTTTTTGAACTTGGCGGTTTTAGACCCAAGAGGCAAGTGGACGTGCGGGAACATGCACAAATCTGCATAGGAGACGCTTTTCTGCCCGCTCAACCCCTGTATATTCTTGAGGCTCTGTTCAATACTCTTCATTTTTCGAGTTATTTCTTCGTGCTCGAGGCTTTTCTTATCTTGTCCCAAAGTGACCTCAAACTGAGGCTGTTGGGGATATGCATTGGGAGTAATATGAGTGGTATCTAGATGGACGGACAATGTTTGGAATGTGAATGCTGGCGGCCCTAAACTTGGTCCAGAGATAGTCGGCAGAGCCGTGGCAGAGATTGGTGGTGCGGTGAAGATATTGGAAGACACACCGGAAAACAAGGCCTGGGGGTAAACCTCAGAAGGCCTTCCGGCACAGTAAGCCGACATATTTGAATATCCAAATGGCATGGCTGGGTAGCTTATGGGGATGTTGGATGTCCCGCCTGCCCTAGGAAACTCGGGATGGTACTGGGTGGTTCCCTACCATTGGACCATGCGTCCTACATTTCCAACATGCGGAAACGCAGAGTCCTATTCTCTTCAGCTATTGCTGACTCAGATGTTGGATGGCTGGATTTAGGTCTTCCACGAAAGAGTTGACGATTGGCAAGTGACTTTCAGACGTCATTTCTATGCTCCTTTTGATATAGTGAAGTAAGGATGGGAAGCCAGGTTACCGTAAAACCAACCACCTAAAAATACCTTTTAGATCGAACCAACAAAATGTTAGGTTGAAACATTTTATCACTTAGGTAATTGCACGTTTGGGGTATGCAATGCACCTGAGCAATTTAAATGCTTTTCTATATGTTTTTGCAACAGTTTTGTACTTCATCCCGACTTTATTTCTCGGTTTTCCCCTTTTTATCATTCTTGCCCTTCTTTTGTTATTGTTTCCGCTCTTTTATTCCTTGCTCGGTTTCTTTTCTTATGGTTATGATCGAATCCTTTGTGGATTGCCTACGTATCACGGCGCCGCGTGAATCAGATCATCACGTAGTTCATGGAATAAATACCAAAGGACATAAGCATTTTCGAATTTTCATTTCATTAGAGGAAAAAACTTCCAGCTTTCGTTCATTACAAAAGACTCCGACATATTTTCTTGGAAATTTTACAGAAACTACAAATACTTAAAGTAGACTCAAACAGGAAAATGAAATACAGACTCGAAAAGGACATCAAGAATACATGAGTGCTTCTACTGCTCCAGGGGCCCGCGGGACATCATTCGGTCTTGCCACGGGCCTCCGTACCAAACTTTGCTGGAGGCGGTGTAGGTCGTCAATTATCTTGTGGACGAAGATCATAACCGCTGAGAAGAAGGTCGTCTGAGCCATATCTTCGCATTCCTGGAATTTGGTGACGATGTAGTCAGCTATCTCTCGGACCCTTCGCCTGATGATACCTTTTTCCTGAAGTAGACGCCCGATTTGCTGGGATCCTGCCTCTAAAGTCTGGGCGTCTTTGTGACTCTGCTCTTGCCATTGTTGCAACTCTTTTTCCAACTGAGCCATCATGACATAGCACTGTTCCCTCTCTGTCTTAAATCTTTTTGCATGTTTGGCCATTTCATTCACGAGGACGGCCAGCTTTTCCTTCAAGCCTATGACTTCTTGGTCATATTTCCTTTTTAGTCTCTGGACAAACTCTGTTCTTTCCTCTACACTTCTTGTTAATCTTTCCCGAACTCCGGCCAGTTCTTCTTCAGGTTTGTCTAGATCATTCCCATAGCTGCACACTTTATGCCTCAGACTATTGATAAGGATTTCATCAGTTCTGATTCTCTTTGGGTTCTCATCAGCTATTTTTAATTCCTGTATCTGGGCCCGGAGAACTTCATTTTCTTGGTTTAACCTATTTTTCTCCCCTTCAATTGTGGCAGTATGTAGAATATTTTCAAATTTGATTTCCCTGGCCTGGGCTTCCAACTTGCTTATGGTAGCTTTGTAGCTGTTTTCCATTTCTAACCAAGCCCAATGCTCTTGTGTTTGCTTGGTGAATTATTGCACGTGGGGTCTCTTTGCGGGTCGTTCTTGCTCTTGATGCTCCCTGCCTCTTATGCCATACCAAGAAGTGTAGGCGGGCTCCACTTCTCCTTTAGATAAATTTCTCACCCGAGTTTGAGGTTCTAAAAACCTGCACTCGTTCCAGATTTGACGGACCCTACCTTCAGGAAATGCATCTCTCGGGCATAACTCAATGGCTTGTTGGCTTAAGTCCTTGTCATGGGTAACACCCTGTTGTCTCCCCAACTGGCCTAAGAACCGGTGTGGGGAATATGGTTGAATGCTTCATAGGCCCATTAACAGGAGATAGCAACCCTCAGCAGACATATTGATAACCTCACCAACAGGGAGCCACCCGAACGTCCACTCGATTTGGTCGGCAGTCAATGAACTCAAGTATGAGTTCCAGGCTTCCGTGCCCTCAGGAAATTTGTGGCCCTTTACCCGAGTACCATGTTCCTCGATGCAATTCAAACCGGTTAAGCCGTAGTTCATGTAGCCTGGGCGGTGACAGAGATGCTCGATCAACCAGATTTGTAGAAGCAGGTTGCACCTCTCAAAGAACTTTCCCCCAGATTGGAAAACTGTCAGAGCACGGTAAATCTCGGTTAAGACCATTGTTATAAGTGTGCCATTGGATTTTTTCATCATGAAATCTGCCATTTCCACAAGCCCGATATCTATGCATCCGTCACTTCTTGCGCAAATCAAGGTGCCCAAGAATGCTACCACAAAAGCTAGCCTCCGGCGGGCTTCCCATTTAGCCTGATCTTTGTGAGTTAGACCAGTGTTGTTAGCCTCAAAACCCTGGGGATCTCCATAACGTTTGTAAAGAAAATAGAAAGTTCAGAAACCTTCGGACAGGTGTGGGTCTTTGACGTCCCGACTAATGTTCAACAGATCTAAAAACTTATGTGGAGTCACCGCCCTGGGTGCCACTGGGTACCGACTTCTAAGATTGTCATTGAGACCAGCAAACCCTGCTATTTCCTCTAGCGTGGGCGTCAATTCAAAATCTGAAAAGTGGAACACGTTGTGGGAGGGATCCCAAAACGGTACGAGAGCCTCGACGATGTCCAAACTCGGCTTGATTTTTACAAGACCAGTAAATCCCCCTAAAGCTTTCATAACAGACTTTCTGCTAGCTTCCCCCAAGTCGCTCCACCACATATGGAGTCCTAGAGGGATTTCCTCGGCTGCCCTGAAGAGAATGTTTTCAACTGTATTCATCCTGCACATTCATTTTTTGATTAAAACCACACAAAAATATTGAAAAGTGTTATTTTTTGCAAAGGGTTTTGTAATAAAGAAAAATAGACCATCTTTGCGAATACGGCCCTCCAATACTTCGGGTAGGAAGTTTTTAAGGTTGTGTTTGCCAATTGGGTTGAAATTTAAAGACAAACCACAGGCAGCCACTTTTGCAAAAACAACCTTCCGGTGCCCACTTGGGCAATCAGGCTATAATAGCGTCACCTAATTTTATTTAGGACTATATCCTTTGATTTTGAAAAATGAGTTGGACCCGATGAGGGTTGCCTACGTATCCCACACCGATGAGAATTAAACAATGCGTAGTTCGGAAAAATCCTGACTGATTAATATACACCCGCTCATTTTGTTTTGGAATATTATTTTTCATAAATTTTGGCAGAGTTTCGGGATAAGTACGAGGATTTTCAAAACAGGGTAAATTTTCTATTCTACCTCACTCTTGGTTTTTCTGTTCATTTTTTTTTTTCATTTTTTTTAGCCGGTCAATACACAAGCTGTAAAAAATAAGTGCATACATAGCAAGTAAGATGCATCAGGGTAGTCTTTTATTTTTGGGTACACCTGTCCTAGACGGACCCAACCCCTGTGTTGAGTCCCCTAAGTCGAATGCATGTGATGCAAATAATCGTTCCTACTAGGGATCCGGCATGTGGCTATGTTATACTAAGTTTAACTCCTGGGGTTTTGTTCTAGACCAGGCTTACCCGAGCAGACAGCTCGAGCCGAGGGGGGCAGCGTACCGGGAATACAGAAGCTTCACCGGCTTTGCAACTTGTCCGTACCTCGTTCTAAAATTTGGATATGACTCTAACAGAAATGAAGTCATACGAAGTGCACACTTCCCAGATGATTTATAAGACTCACAGAGAAGAGGTGTTTCGGCACAGTTTATATCCAATTCAGATAATATCAAAGCGGTAAAAAGCGGCATTTAGCACATTAGGTTTAAACATGTAAAAATCAAGTAATTATGAAAGCCAAATATAATAGCTATTCTAAGCTCGAATTCTTGAACCCTGAACCAGAGATTCTGGGTTCGGTTCCCCAATAGGAACGATTATTTGCATCACGTGCTTTTAGCCCAGTGAGGTTGGATAAGGGAGCTTTTCCAATTTAAGTGACATTATTCAATTTTGGATTATTTATTAATTTTAGAGTCGCCACCCGGATTTTTACGGTGTTCCGGGACACCATTTTATTTTAAAATCCCAAACCGAGGAAATTTTGACTCTGTTTTAAATTGTCTACGAACTAGAAATCCGGATAAGGAATTCTGTTAACCAGGGAGAAGGTGTTAGGCACTCCCGAATTCCGTGGTTCTAGCACAGTCGCTTAACTATTAATATTTGGCCTAATTATCTAATTATTTACATATTTTAAACCTATTGTGCTTTTTAGCCTTTTTTCACTTTTTAAACCGCTTTTAATATTTATGGATTTTTATCTTGAAATAAGTCACGATGTCGTGCACTTATTTGTTTTTTGGACACATTATAACTATGCCACATGAAATGCACCCGCAATTACAACATGTCATTTTTATTATAGTTTGAAGTTGAAGACAGGGACATGAGTTGTCGCACTCGCGAGTAGATTACGTAGTCAAGACTATGGTCGTGATGGTTTTATAATGCCCATTTGTGGCGATGTTCGAGTTTTCTATTTCCGAAAGAGCGTTTTAGTTTTAAGATCGATTAGGACGTTTATGGATTAATCTTGGACAAGCTACGATGGCGTACACTTGAGCACATGGCAAAAAATGTCACATGAAATGCACCCGTAATTGCTATGTGTATTTTTATTAGTTATTTAGAGTTAAGGGTCGGGGGCATGAGTTACCACTCCTGAGTGTAGTGTATTGTAATTTTGGGGTAATGATGAATTTTGTCAAGTTTCAAAGTAAAGGTATTCATTCTACCTAAGGATTACCTAAAATGATATTCAAAAGCCTAAAGGTAACATCTTTTGGGCTATGGCCATATTTAGCCCAATTTATCATTTAACTCTTTGGCCAATCCTAATTGTGACTAATTTTGCAATAAGGGTGAAGCCTTTGATTATTTTGAGTACTTCATGATAGGTCAACAAACAGAGTTTCGCAAGACTTAAAACAGTCCGTATTTCAGTCTAACAAAAGTAGAAATATGTTAACACAATACACATAATTCATAGATATATATATTTGTATACGCTTATACAGATATGCAAGACCTATTTTGGTCACTGATCTTGCTCGAATTTGGTAAACTTTGAAACATAATTTTATAACTTTATAGAGAACGTGGTACAAACAGTGTTTACCAATTTCGATTTGCTAACTTAACGATTTTTAATAACTCCAATAGCCTAAATACATGCCTTTTGAATTCCTGATTCATATGTATTAAGATTTATCTATTTCAGACAGGCTGTAGAATGTGAGATGAATCAAAAAGATGTTTTGAGTTACTAATTTTTTGTTAAGGTAACTGATTCTGGAAATTCAGCGAATATTATGAAGATATTTCGTATAGGCTAATTCGAGTACAAATTCATGCTTTTGATCTAACTACCTACTGTTATTGACTACTTCTTAGAGAAAATAACTCTAATTGTTAGGCATGCCTACTCCCTTATGGCCCAATAGCCTAGGGAGATAAACCTGATTGAAGCCCTAATGGGCTGTTTCATCAAGTTGTCCCGATTTGGTTTTAGCAAGAAAAGTAAAAGAAGAAGAAGAAAAGAAAAGCTAAAATAATAGTTTACAGTCCATATTTACAACTAAAAATACAAGAATTATAGTATTACATCCTCATTTCCTTATGAAATACAATTTCCTAAAAGATGAAAACAACGAGTAAGAAGAATAAAGAGGGGCAGAACCGCTCATGTGCGAGCCAGCCTTCAGAGACCTTGGAATCGGTATTTTTCGTCTGTTTTCTTGATCACTAGAAGGCTAATTTAACAAATACGTTCCAGGCATGTTGTTAGGAAAACATGACCATTATTGGGTCAGTTTTAATCCTAATCATGCGATAGTGTCGATTCTAAAGGACAGAACCTATTTTTGCGCATATCTCTCGGAATGAATCTTGACCATAAAAGAGGTCAGGTCCAACTCCAAGGATGCAAACCCGTCAGACCTTTAACTATTTAATAGATTATGGCCTTAATTCATGCAGTGACTTGACTATTCTTAGCTATTTCTTAAGATATGAATCTGACCATTAATGGGTCTAGATTCCTGTCTTAATACCTTTTGTAATGATAATCTATCTATTCTATAACCGTTTAGGCATCATTATAGGGTGAATCTGACCATGGAAAGGACCAGATTCAACTCCCTAACAGTCATTTTCGTAACACTTGATTCATACTTGTATTATGACTTTGATTTTTCGGCATTTCAGAGGATGAATCAGACTACTCAAGAGTTCTGACTTCTCAACTCTATGCCCTCTTTAATTCATATTTTTATACCTTTTAAAAGGTGAATTTCAGCCATCTATACTATGATTTGCGCGCTATTATGGGGTGAATATGACCATTGAAAGGTCAAATTCATCTACCCTAGTGCTAATGGCATCCTATCTAGAGACTTGCTTGTTGAATCTCTTTATTGACCAAGGAGACTCAATTGAAAGCATATTTTCTGCACTCTTAGGGAAAGAATCTGACCATGGAAAAGGCCAGATTCAATCATCCTAGTGAAGCTTATTCTAAGGAGGTAGAACTACGATTATCAACTACATTTACATACCTTTAGCCTGAAATATATTGAATATTCCAGCAAAGAAATACAAACATCAAAACAGTATTCATCACATTCACAGGTTCATTAACATTCTAATAGACATCTATACAGTCACATATACATAAAGCAGAAGGATTAACCTCATTCATCAAGAATAATTGGTTTCAGTAGGGAGAAGAAAAAGAAGATTCCAGTTCAACATTTCATTAAGAGTAGATCAGTTAATACCTTTTAAGAGAAAGACAACAAAGAGACTTGACCTAAATGAACAACAAGAAGGAAGAGAAATCAGCATCAACAAACAGAAACCCAAAGAAAACCATACAGTCCAACAAGAATACACCCAGAAATCTTGAGTGTGAATGTTTAAAGGAAACTTCCAGAAATCCAAAATCCCCCCAAAAAAAGAAGATAGCAGCTGAACTAGGCCTTCTATTTATGAACTTGTTTTCAAAAGGAAATCAGATTTTTCTTCTAATAATACTCTTCTTTTTAAAAACCCTTTTTTGTTAATGGAAAAGTATTTCTGAATAAGGAGTATTATGTATTCCAGCAGCTCAAAGAGTGTAAAAAAGGTAACCCCTTTCATCTCCAAAAAAAGGGGTCTATTTATAGGATATTTGAGAATGGGATATTTTTTGAATATTCCCTATCCAAAGCTGAGAAACAACACTCAATAGTACATAGGGTAGTTTTCAACCCTATCTTTGGGACAACTGCCCCTATTCTAGAACGTTCCTCTTTAGAAAATACCTTTTTAACCTTAAGAGCCTGATTTCCTAAATTGAGTTACCTAATGTACCCCTTAGAGTCCCTGAATTTACCATTAGGTAATCAGGGTAACTTACTTGGGTTATTATTAACTCTTGTTAATTATCCTTAATCAGGTTTCTTAGTTAAATTAGGACTGATAAGTATTATTAACTAGATCTTAGTGTAATTAAGACTAATCAACTTGATTCTTTTACTTAGGTTAGTTGACTTTCGTTAATTGATCAAACCTAGTTAATTATCTTAATTAGTACCTAGGACTTGGCTGGTTATTCAGGGTGTCAATAGCCCAGGTTGGTATTATTAACATGTATCCTTTTTACAAACCGCTGTTAATTAGGTTAGACTTGAGGCATAGGATTAACTAGTTTCTTAATCAATTAACTAATCAAAGACAATTATTCTTGATAAATAGTGCGTTCAAACGACTATCTACTCACTAATTATGAATCAAGAGCAAGCAGAGAACACAACAGATAGTCCAAGAAAAATAATCATGGAACTATAGAGACAATTCACACCATAATATGACCCTAACCTAATCACATAAAAAGGGACAGAATCTTGTTTTATAAGTAAAGAAAATTCAAACTTGGCTGATCATTCTGATATCTAAAAGATATGCTTGTTAATTCAAGACGACAATATTGGAAAAAACTGAATCGGCTAAGAAAAGTTATAACAAGTTCAGTTCCTTTGTCCTTTATATAACAATTGAATAACATAATAAGCTAATATAAATTAGAAGTTAATAGAAATAGGATTAACCTAGTTTTTCTTTTAACAAACCATTAGAGGCATATCATTAAGGAAAAGGAGACAAAACAGAACTACAATACCTAGCATGGTTTCATGTGTCACTGGCGTACCAAGACAGCAAAGTGAAGAAGTGTTTATGGACGGAATAAATTAATGCAACCAACGTAAATCAAGAAAAACAGTTTAGGTTTAAATACAGAAAATAACATATAATCCAAATAAAGAACAAGGAGAAACCACAGATACTCGAAATAATGAAAACAACCTAACCTATATAGAAAATTAAAGAGAACAAGATTTAACATCGTTTTCGTTTTGATATTTCATAGAAAAAGTAAAGAAAGAAGAAGAAACCCCGTAGAAAAATGTTTGGCCGGAAAATGAGAGGTTGTCGAACCTTGGCCGAATTTCGGCGGGGTTTGAAAACGGGTCAAACCCTCATGAATCAATAGCTCTAGTCAAAAGCAATCGACTCATGAAGGTCCGAGTTGTTGGATCGTTCGAAGTCGATTGTTGTAGCATTTTAGTTTTCTTCAAATTCTTAGATCTGAAATCGGATGATTTTGGGTGGGATTTTGGTGGAATCAATGACGGGAGGTGATCGAGGAAAGGGTGAGGATTATAGGGTGAAGGTTTGGGGCTATTTGGTGGAGGTCCGCCACTAGTAGACGATTTTCGGTGGCGGAAGGCGGTGGAATCTAGGGCGGCTAGGGTTCCTTGAGACAGAGGAGAGTGAGAGAGACAGAGGGATGGGGGGGAAACTGATGGTAGGATGGGGTTAAGGGTGAGGAGAGGGTTGTAGGGTGAAAGGTTGGGGTGGTTTGGAGATGGTCCGCCACTAGTAGACGATTTTCGGTGGCGGAAGGCGGTGGAATCTAGGGCGGCTAGGGTTCCTTGAGACAGAGGAGAGTGAGAGAGACAGAGGGATGGGGGGGGGGCTAGGGTTTTTAGGGGGTTAGGCTTTGGATGAAATAAGGGTGGTGGGGGGGTCGTTTGGACATTTTTATAGTGGATGGGTTGTGGAGTTGTGAGCTGTTGGATCAAAAATGATCAACCGGCTGGGATGGGGAAAGGTAAAAACGGGGTCGATTAGGTGGTCTAGGTTGGTCGGGTTTAATTGGTTGGGCCTGGGTGGAATTTGTGTGTAGAGAGGGGATTGGGCCTAGGTAGTTTTGGCCCAGGTCCGATTTAATTCTCTTTTTAAACTAAACTAAACTACTTAATTAATATAAATTAACGTAAAAATCCAAAACAATGTATTAATTAATTCTAATTCAGTCTAATTAGAGATTGATTGGTAAATAAATTAAGGGTGAAACAATTAATTTTGACACTCATATATTTTAAAAGAAAAAATCAATTTTCACAATTTGTTCGGAAAAAATGACTAAATTTAGCAATTAGTTATTAAAACTACATTACATCAAATGATCATCATTCGTTTTGTTATTTTATTCAATTAATTAAAAATAATGAATATATAATTCCTTGATAATAATGATGCGCCTAATTTCGCAAGTTTAAATAATTTTAAAGGATGAATTATGAATATGCAAGGAAAAATAAATTCACAACTATAACTAAAATTCAACAAAAAATTGTGAAATTAATTTATTTTATTGAATTTTGTAGGAGTATATGGTGGGTGAAAAATCACATGCTCACAACTATGTTCATTTATTTTCTTTGCTCGAGGACGAGTAAAAGTTTCAGTATGGGAGAATTTGATAAGTGTATTTTACCTGATCTTAACAACATAAGTATGGGAGTATTTGATAAGTGTATTTTACCTGATCTTAACAACATAATTTGTATTAAAATTAATTTTATTGAATTTTGTAGGAGTATATGGTGGGTGAAAAATCACATGCTCACAACTATGTTCATTTATTTTCTTTGCTCGAGGACGAGTAAAAGTTTAAGTATGGGAGAATTTGATAAGTGTATTTTACCTGATCTTAACAACATAATTTTTCAGTAAAAGTATAATATTATCATGTTTCTTCCATATTTTTAACTAAATTTTGCAGGAACGACTTTAGAAGAATTGACGTACAAAGCAAGAAAAACTTCAAGAAAAATACTACAAAGAAGTAAAGAGCAAGTTATGATGAAAAAAAAATAATAATTTGGCAAAGAAAAATGAATACATAAATGACGTTAGACTTTGATGATGCACCAAATCCACACTTACCATGAAGACATCTCAACTTTCCACGACAATTTAGAGTAACATGACAAATCTAGATTTACATGACAAAATCTCAACTTGTAAATGAATAATCAGATTTGCCATGACAAATCCAACTTACCAGTACCAAGTCGAGAAGATCATCATAATTTACCTCTTATATAAGAAGGGATTTACCATTCAGAAGGGGATGACAGTAAAGAGAAAGCTTAGAGCTAGAAGTCTGAATTCCAATTCTTAATAAGCTTCTCTGTTTTATTTCTTTCACTAGTATCGAGTTATCTTTTCTTTTAAATCACAATAGTGGTTTAGTTGTTGTTTCTAAAGAAATTCAGTGTAGGAAATTACTCTAGTTCCTGCTTTTAATTAAATAGGGGGAATTATTCTTCTCGAATATATCTTTTTAATTTCTTATCTAATGGACAAGAATATTTCCATTATTGGTACTAATTTCAGTATGGAGTAACTTTTCTTGTGTTGGGAGAAAGATGGATCTTAATGTTTCTATATAATAGTAGATATTATTCCTCAAATTCACATGCTTGAGCTAAAATTTATTTAACTTTTACAGTTAGACGTTATTTAATTTATTAACATCTATCTATCTTGTACTACATATTAATTGTTTATTAATTATGTAATTGATAGAGGCGGAAGATGTTAGTATTTATTCACTAATATCTATCTCTTTTATGTTATAATTAATTTTACATTTATTTGTAATCGAGAGGCAAATATTGTAATAATCAATTATAACAAGTAGGGTAACCGAAAGGGACTTACTAATAAGAGCATGTTTTAGTTCAATCATATATTTCTGGTTCTTTAGTATTACTATTTTGAAGATTAGTTTGTATAACCGAGAGCAGTGCAATTAATTATTCAACTTGAGTGATAATATATATTTGTTATCGTGAGAGGCATTTATAAATTTTTGAGAAATAAAAATTGACGAATAATAATTCTACTATATAATAAAAATATTAAATGAAGTCAAGATCCCAACATATTTTAATTATATTTGTGAAAAACAAACTATTTTTAATTGCTCTATTCATGCATTTTTAGTTAGTTAACTTATAACTCAACTCTTTCTGATTTTCTCAAGTAATAATTAAAACAAGAAACATTTGTAGAATAGATAAATCAATCTCTGTGGGTTCGACATATTTCTATATTAGTATTTGACAGAGTACGAGTTAGAATTTTATATACGCCATACGCTCGTCAAATTTTTTGCGCCGTTTCCGGAGATTGGCTAAAGTCTACTACAGATTAATTGTTTTACTACTAATTTGAGACTTTTTTTATTCTCTAATTATTATAACTTTTCTGCAGAAATTTCAGAAAGTGTATGACCCGTTCCTCTTCTAGAACTAGTCAAATATGATTCTGAAATTGAAAAATCCTTGCGGTTGTTGGGAAAAGAACAAACCTCACAATCTCAAATTTTCACATCACAGGAAATGGAGAACGAAGAATTCAATAACTAACTTCCACCACATCTAGTAGAAGAACAGTTTGATGAGGTGGTACCACAACGTGATAGAATACTTCGTGATTATGCAAGGCCAAACCATTTCGAAGGAGAATCAAGTGTGAGGAGACCACCAATTGCAGCAAACAACTTTGAAATCCGCACAGGCTTAATTCAAACCATTCAACAGTCATGTCAGTTTACTAGTGATGCGAGTGAAGATCCTCACACCAATTTAATTAATTTTTTTGAATTAGTTGAAACTTGCAGGTATAATGGAGTCACAACAGATGCTATCAGGTTGCGACTTTTTCCTTTTTCATTAAAAGGTGAAGCCAAACATTTTTGTGAAGTCTACCAAGAGGTTCCATTACAACATGGGACCAAATGACCCAAAAATTTCTTAATAAATATTTTCCACCTGCAAAAACAATTAAAATGAAGCAAGAGATCAATAATTTTATGCAGACATATACTGAATCTGTATACCATATATAGGAAATATTAGCAGCAATGTTAAGAAAATGCCCACATTATACTATCCAAGACTCTGATATTTTAAATATTTTCTATCATGGTCTTAAACCCTCTGCTGGAAATGTAATTGATGCAGCATCAGGAGGATCAAGAATGGGAAAAGCTACTGCAGAAGCAATGTAATTTCTTAATATTTATTCAGTAACATCTATCTCTTTTATGTTATACTTAATTTTACATTTATTTATAATCGAGAGAGGCAAATAGTGTAATAATCAATTATAACAAGTAGGGTAACCGAAAGGGACTTACTAATAGGAGCATATTTTAGTTCAATCATATATTTCTAGTTCTTTAGTATTACTATTTTGAAGATTAATTTGTATAAACGAGAGGAGTGCAATTAATTATTCAACTTGAGTGATAATATATATTTTTAACCGTGAGAGGCATTTATACATTTTTGAGAAATAGAAATTGAGGTATAATAATTCTACTATATAATAAAAATATTAAATGAAATCAAGATCTCAACACCTTTTAATTATATTTGTGAAAACAAAACTATTTTCTATTGCTCTATTCATGCATTTTTAGTTAGTTAACTTACAACTCAACTCTTTCTGATTTTCTCAAATAGTAATGTAACGATCCGACCGGTCATTTTGAGAATTTAAGCTTCGTTCGGTGGCGTAAGGTATTGAACAGTTTCACATTGGGCATACCGACCTGTGTGCATGGTTGGATTCAGTTACCGGATAATCCGGAGTCGAATTGGGAAGAAAATTTTAATTTTTGAAGCTTAAGTGATGGAAGTTGACAAGAGGTTTGAATTTTGTGTAACAGCCTCGGAATGAATTTTAGATAATGCCAACAGTTTTGTATGGTAATTTTGGACTTAGGCGCGCGTCCGAGATTGGTTTTGGAGGTCCGTAGAGTAATCTGAGATAATTCGGCGAAAGTTAGAATTTCGGTGATTTCGGCCGATGGGTGAAATTTTGATATTGGGGTCGTAATGGAATTCTGGAAGTTGGAATAGGTTCTTAGCATCATTAGTGACGCGTGAGCAAAGTTTCGGGTCATTCGGATGTGGTTTGGTTGGTTTCGGCATCGTTTGCGTATTTGTGGAAGTTTAGAAATTCTAGGCTTGAATCCGAGATTTATTCGGTGTTTTAATGTTGTTTTGGGTTTTCCAAAAGCTCGACTAATTTCATGCGCTGGTATGTGACCTATTGGTGTAATTAGTTGAGGTCCCGAGGGGCTCGGGATGGTTTAGGATGGTTATCAGAAAGTTTGATGTTTGGAAATGCAGCTGGTGTTGCTGTTCTGGTGTGGCCGCACCTGTGGGTAGGGGACGACAGGTGCGGAAAATATCACGCAGGTGAGAGAATAAGAGGACTGGGCAGCCTCCGCTGGTGCGGAACTTTGGGGCGAAGGTGCGGCCCCCGCAGAGGCGATTCTTGGCCACATGTGCGGGTAGGAGTGCAGATGCGGTTTGTGTTTCGCACCTGCGATTGCGCATGTGCAGTTAAGTGGTTGCAGGTGCGAATGTCTTGGGTAGATTCTTATAAATGAGGGTTAGCCATTTTCTTCACATTTTTGAGCTTTGGACTTCGGATTTGGGAGCAATTTTATGGGATTTTCAAGCTAATCGAGTGGGTAAGTGTTCTTCACCTATAATTATATTTGTTCCATGATTTTTATCTTTGTTTTATCATTTAAGTTATGTTTTGGGTTGAAGAAAATGTTGGTTTTTAATGAAAATTCTCACAATGAAAATTCATGATTTGAGGGATAAAATGGTATAGGAATTTGGTAATCTTTGTATGGTGGAACTCATATCGGAATGGGTATTCGGATTTTGTAAAATTTGACGGGATCCAAGGTGCGGGCCCCGGGGTCGACTTTTGGGTCGATTTTTATATTTTTGTAAAGATTTAAACTTTATTATTCGGAATAGTTCTTTATACGTTTTATGTGTATTTTGAAGTGGTTTTAGTTGATTTTGAGCCGTCCGGAGGTCTTTCCGCCCGAGAAGTCCATTTTAGAGTATCGGGTTGTCGTCTTTGAGGTAAGTATCTTGTCTAACCTTGTGAGGGGGAATTACCCTTTCAGATTTGAGTCTTCTATGTTGATTGTAACCCTTGCACGCGAGGTGAAGAGTGCGTGCTCGGACTTATTTGTGGAAAGTTGACCCTTTAGGAATCTTAGGTCCTTATATTCCCTGAGTATGAATTGTCCTAACATGATTGAATTTCCTAATTTCTAGTGTCATCTTTATTTTCTTAAATGTGGAAGTTCTTACTTTTGGATTTACTCTTATTTCCTATTTTACTCCTAATTGATTTATCTGAAGATTTTATTTCCTTTTTACTGTCATGCTATGTCTTCTTGACTGTGTATATCTAATTGTAATTATCTTCATCTTTTTCTAGAATAGTTTGGTCTTGACTCAGGTTATGATTAATTTCACGTTGCTTGTCCTTAAATGAAATTGTTGAATACCCTTGAAACTACCGACCTTAAAGAAAGTTTGGATAGACTATACCTCAGATGGCTTGGCCGTAAATAGAGTTATCGGATTTGTGTTGATTTTTTGTTGTTAACCCGTGTAATTAGGTGCGGTTGTTACACGCTACTTTCCTTCTTTGTTGAGTGATTCCTAATATGCCTAGCTCTCCTTATTATGTTTATTTCTCGTGAACTAGGTTGCCTATCTTGTGATCGAAGGTTCTTGAGTTGATGTATTATTTGTATCTTGAATTGTTGTCATTGTTGTTGTTGTACTTCTTGTGGTGATGCACGAGTTTTCTGCCGTGAGGTTGTTGATATGGGGATTTGCACGAGGTTTATGTCGTGTCGTGTCGTGCTTACTATTGGTATTGCACATGCGGCGTGATAAGGCGGGATATGCGATTGAGAGTTGCCAATGTGGTGAGACAAGGTGGGAACATGCTTATGCACGTGTGGAGAAACAAGGTGGGCATATACTTATACTATTGCACACGTGGCGAGACAAGGTTGGCTATGTCAGGGATTGCTTGTGATACTTGTGTTGTCTTGGGGGGATTCCTTGATACTGATATTGTGTACTGGAACACTTACCGTGTGAGTTTATTCTCGTGGAAACTTGTGAGATGAAAATATACGTGTTGCCCTTTTTCTTCCCTTATGTTTATTGTTTGTTGAAATCATTTTAGGACACCTGCACAAGCATACACGTAGTTAAGTACCACTAATGGATATAGGGCTCCTTGTTGTTGTCAAGTATAGATACTCTTGTTGTGCTCACCGTATGGGTGGAAATGACCCAATCAGCACGTGAGCCGTCCATTCAGTTAATAGTCGAATGAGGGTGCAAGATGCCAAGTGTTAGGGTTCGAATATTGGGACCCGTAAATGGTGATTTGTCCGAGGTTCGGAATCTCGTGGAGATGAATATGAATTTGATATAGAAGTGGTTGAAGTTGTTGAGTCATTACATGTACGTGTTGTATATCTACATGCCGGATTTTTTTGTGTTCTATTCAGTCTTTGTGTTACTTCATGGTTTTCCGCTGATACTTATTATTTTCCTTCTTTATCGAATTCACTGTCTTGTTAGCTATATTGCGTAGCCTTTATGTGTATATCATTATTTTACCTGATTCCCGTATTGATACTTGTTCAGTTTTTATTAGATCAGTGGGTGTCTTGACTAGTCCTCGTCACTACTTCACCGAGGTTAATCTTGATACTTACTGGGCACCGCTGTGGTGTGCTCATACTACTCTTCTGCATATTTTTGTGCAGATTCCAGGTTTTCGCATAGATGGACGATTGATTGTTAGTAGTGCGGCTACTGTTGTGGAGACTCAAGGTAAAACCTATTTTGTGTTCTCCGTTTCGGAGTCACCATCTTATATTTCTGTTTGCACTATTGTACTTATTTCTGAACAGTGGTATTTTTAGGAGTTTTAGTGTAATTTCTTTAAAGCTTATAAATTACTACCGGGTTTTGGGAATATACAATGTGTAAAGAATTTTTTATTTTAGAAAAATATTAGATTCTATTTATTATTGTTGTTATTCAATGAATAATAGGCTTACCTAGTCCTTAAGACTAGGTGTCGTCACGATACCAAACGGAGGGAAATTTGGGTTGTGACAATTTGGTATCAGAGCTCTAGGTTCATAGGTGCTACGAGTCATAAGCGTGTTTAGTAGAGTCTTGTGGATCGGTACGGAGACGTCTGTACTTATCTTCAAGAGGCTACAGAACTATTAGGACAATTTCACTTCCTTCATTCCTATCGTGCGAGTGCATTGGTCTTGAAGTTTGAAATTATCGTTCCATTCTCTCACCGATGGTGAGGACACGAGTTGCGGTTCCTGATGATGTTACCCCGAAGAAAATGTCGCAAGGGTCAGAGACAGAGGCCGACGAGGAACACGTACCATAGTTTAGATGCCTACCAGAGCAGCCGTTGAGGATCCACCAGTAATTCCAGCTGGGGGACAGGTACTGGAGGTGTTTGTTGCTACCCCTGACGTCAGGAGATCTGGGCGCAGTTTTTGAGTGTAAGTGGTACATTGACTAAGGGGGTTTGATTCTAGTGCACCAGCTACTTCACAGATTAGGGGAGGAGTTCAGACTCCCACCGTCTACACTCAGAGCAGCGAGACCATGTTGGTCAGGTTCCAGTTGTCATGGCAGCACAACATGTGGTCCCAGTTCCGCTCGCAGTTAAGGCAGCAGCATCTGAGGAGGAACAACTTAGACTCGAGAGGTACAAAAAGTACCACCCTCCTACCTTTAGTGGATTGGCAACAGATGATGCCCAGGGTTTCCTGGAGGAGTGTCACCTCATTCTTCGTACTATGGCTATTGTGGAGATGAGCGGGGTTGCTTTTGTTTACATTCCAGCTCAAGGGAGTGGCTTATCAGTGGTGGCGGTCATATGAGTTGGGTAGCCCGGCCAAGTCAGCTTCACTTCATGGGGTAAGTTTGCAGAGATGTTCTTGAGCGACTTTGTACCTCAGTCCCTCTAGGATGCATGGCGTGTGTGGTTTGAGCGGATGTGCCACTATGTCAGTATCAGAGTATGCCGTCAGATTCAGAGATTTGGCCAGGCATGCACCTGCTTTGGTTGCTATAGTTAGAGAGTGTGTTCGTAGATTCATTGAGCGCCTCAGGCGTGATATTCGATTTAGCATGGCTCGGGAGTTAGAGTCGGATGTTTCATTTCAGCAGGTGGTAGGGATTGCTCGCAGAGTTGAGGGCATGCTGGATCATGAGAGAGACGACAGGCAGGACTGTGAGAGAGATATCAGGCGGGGCCGTGAGAGGGAGTACATACAAGGTCAGGAGAGAGAGGTAAGAGAGGTGAGGAGGCCTCGTAGGCCGGAGAGATCTACTAGTCCTTATTATGGAGGTAGGGTACGACACGGTAGAGGTTTTGTGGGTTAGCCAATTCAATTTGCATTACCGGCTTCGCATGGGGTTTCAGGTACTCTTGGGTCTCAGAGTACTCGTACCGCACAGTTTCCACAGCCACGTTAGCAGAGAGGTTATTTTGAGTGTGGAGATATCATCCACAGGGTGAGAGATTGTCCCAGGCTCCGGGCAAATGTGTTACAGCAGGGCATTCAGGTGAGTAGAGGGCGCCCAAGAGGGGGTGGCCCAGCCCGTTGATGTGTTTTGTATAGTAGGCTGGAGGCTATTGTGCCAGATGTTATAGTACAGGTAGGTTTTGTTTTTTTATAGAGGGGCACCATTTGTAATTCATTATAGCTCTGCCGGTCGGGACGAGTTCTCTCATTTGTTGTTTCATTTATGAGTGAGTTAGATGCTTTGCACTCTATTTTTCATGCTTGCTCCCGTTGGGAGATTCTATGAGTGGTAACCCGTGTCTATCGCTGTTTTATTCATCATTGAGAGTGGTGAGACTAGAAGTGAGTCCTTGTTGTTCATCATGGTAGGCCTAATGTGATTTTTCTAAGTATTTTGTTTACGAGCTGTGATTTGATACTCCATCGAGATGTGAGTTCAGTGAGCGTTATGATTTTATCAGCCGACATGAGTTAGTGGGGAATTTCAATTGGTATAATATATTTTCGGTATGTGATTTAGAGTTGAGGGCGAGGTCCTCATGATATTTGTGATTCGATATGTTTGGACCGGGCTGAGTATCGCGGTGGAAATTTTATCAGGATGGGATCCTTGTGATTTGTTCATATGCTTGCTTCTTCCTTAATATATTGCTTTTGTAGGACAGTATTGATAGAGAGTTGTGCCTATGGGCTTGTTTGATAGTCCCTTTATATGTTTCTATTTTCATATTCAGTCATTTTGTTATGTGTTGTTTTAGTTTAGCTTGCGGGATGTGTGCCCGGTGGTATTAACTGTGGCTCGGTGATTCGGGTGTCTAATAATGAGGTCTTCTTGTTTATTGCATCATTATCAGTATTACGGGGTTGGAAACCGAGTTCTTTCAGATGTGAGGTAAATTGCCAATGCTGAGTTGATTTCGGGCAGCCATTATGATCAAAAGTGTTATTATGAGCCTATGTGTGATGTGATATATTGTGTGGTCGTGCCTTTTGGGTATAGTCATCAGCTAATGCAGCTGGTTGAGGCTAATGTCGGATATGGATTTAGAATCGGGTCTTTTGGAAATGAGTAGAAAGTGAGAAATTGAGGTATGGGGCTTATCGGTGGTGATGAGAAGGCTATATTACAATTGTGATGGTGTCATCAGTCTTAGGTAGGTTGGGGTGACGTGGGATAACCCGCGGGTGTGTGTTGGAAGTGCGCAATCAGTGATTGGATGAGTCCGAGGTGAATCTTGGCACGTTCGAGGACGAACATATGTTTAAGAGGGGGAGAATGTAACAACCCGACCGGTCGTTTTGGGAATTTAAGCTCCGTTTGGTGGCGTAAGGTATTGAACAACTTCACATTGGGTATACCGACCTGGGTGCGTGGTTGGATTTAGTTACGGGATAATCCGGAGTCGAATTGGGAGGAAAATTTCAATTTTTTAAACTTAAGTGATGGAAATTGACCAGAGGTTTGACTTTTGTGTAAACAGCCTCGGAATGAGTTTTAGATAATGCCAACAGCTTCGTATGGTGATTTAGGAGTTAGGCGCACGTCCGGGATTGGTTTAGGACGTCCGTAGAGTAATCTGAGGTAATTCGGCAAAAGTTAGAATTTCGGCGATTTCGGCCGATGGGTGAAATTTTGATATCGGGCTCAGAATGGAATTCTGGAAGCTGGAATAGGTTCGTAGTATCATTTGTGACGTGTGTGCAAAAGTTCAGGTCATTCGGATGTCGTTTGGTTGGTTTCGACATCGTTAGCGTATTTTTTGAAGTTTATAACTTCTAGGCTTGAATCCGAGATTTATTCGGTGTTTTAATATTGTTTGGGGTGTTCCAAAAGTTCGACTAAGTTCATGCGTTGGCATGTGACCTATTGGTGTAATTGGTTGAGGTCTCGAGGGGCTCGGGATGGTTTAGGATGGTTATCGGAAATTTTGAAGTTTGGAAATACAGCTAGTGTTGTTGTTCTGGTGTGGCCGCAGCTGCGGATAGGGGACCGCAGGTGCGAGCTTCGCAGGTGAGGAAAATATCACGCAGGTGCGAGAATAAGCGGGCTGGGCAGCCTCCAGCAGGTGCAGAACTTTGGGGCGCAGGTGAGGCCCCAGCAGAGGCGATTCTTGGGCGCAGGTGCAGGTAGGAGTGCAGGTGTGTTTCGCAGGTGCAATTAAATGGTTGCAGGTGCGGATGTCTTGGGCAGATTCTTATAAACGAGGGTTATCCATTTTCTTCACATTTTTGAGCTTTGGACTTCGGATTTGGGAGCAATTTTGGGGGATTTTCAAGTTAATCGAGTGGGTAAGTGTTCTTCACCTAGAATTATATATGTTCCATGATTTTTATCTTTGTTTTATCATTTAAGTTGTGTTTTGAGTTGAAGAAAATGTTGGTTTTCAAAGAAAATTCTCAAAACAAAAATTCATGATTTGAGGGATGAAATTGTATAGGAATTTGGTAATTTTTGTATGGTGGAACTCATATCGGAATGGGTATTCGGATTTTGTAAAATTTGACGGGATCCAAGGTGCGGGCCCGGGGGTCGATTTTTATATTTTTGTTAGGATTGAAACTTTCTTATTAGAAATAGTTCCTTATACGTCTTATGTGTATTTTGAAGTGGTTTTAGTTGATTTTGAGCCGTCCGGAGGTCTTTCCGCCCGAGAAGTCCATTTTAGAGTACCGGGTTATCGTCTTCGAGGTAAGTATCTTGCCTAACCTTGTGTGGGGGAATTACCCCTTAGGATTTGAGTCTTCTATGTTGATTGCAGCCCGTGTACGCGAGGTGACGAGTGCATGCTCGGACTTATTTGTGGAAAATTGACCCTTTAGGAATCTTAGGTCCTTATATTCGCCGAGTATGAATTTTCCTTAGCATGATTGAATTTCCTAATTTCTAGTGTCATCTTTAATGGCACGAGGTGAAACAACCGAGGTAAGATCTTATAATTGTGAAAGATGCAATGAATTGTAGGATATTCTTGACCTTACTTTAAAAGAGTCTCAAAAGTTGATGAATGAACTAAAGAGACTCAACACGGAAAAGAAATACTAGAAACTTAAGCTTGAAGTATGTGAAATTGAAAAAGATGTACTTTAAGAGGAATTTCAGGAATTGCAAATGCAACATAATGGCATGCGCAAATACACCAGTCATAGTTCTGTCAAGTCCAACCAGGCGACTTACAAGTCAACTGGAAAAGGTCCAACTAGAACAGAGTCCACTAGTAGTAGTGGAAGATCCAAAAATGGATCAGCCTTTGTGTCTCACTACTGTAATAAAAGTGGACATAAGTATTCATTTTGTCATTTTCGAAAATCAAATGTTTCAGGGTGGATTTGGAAACCCAAATATAACCCTAATCTTAGTAATACTAACCACAAGGACCCAAGAAAGCTTGGGTACCTAAAAGAAAGTGATAATTATGTTTTATAGGAACACCACAGAAAGAGCCACAAAGGAAAATGATACCTACATAGTGTGTGTTCGAGTCACATGACATGTGACAAACACATGTTCAAAGAATTTACAAAGATAAATGAAGGAAGTGTTAAATTTGGTAATGACTCAAAAGTGAAGATAGTCGGCACTAGCACAGTTCCATTCAATAACAACTGCGATATCACTGAAGTTTATCTTGTAGACGGACTCAACTACAATCTCCTGAGTGTAAGTCAACTATGTGATTCAGGGTATGAACTAAAATTCAAGATAACAGGTTGTGGTATTGAAGATTAGACAGGTAAAATAATCCTTCCAGAAAAAAGGTATGGAAATGTCTATATTCTTGATGGTTTGAAAATATATATGGTCACATTTACTTAACATCCATATTTGATGATCCATGGTTATGGCATAAGAAACTTGGTCATGCAAGCATGCATCTTATAGATAAACTATCCAAGCATGATTGAGCTATTGGTCTTCCTAAACTCAATTTCTCTAGAAATCATGTGTGTGATGCATGTCAGATTGGTAAACAAACCAGGAACTCTTTCAAAATCAAAGACATTGTGTCTACATCCAAGCCTTTACAATTGCTTCATATGGATCTGTTTGGACATACTAGAACTGCTAGCATAGGAGGAAAATGATATGCTTTTGTTATTATTGATGACTACTCACGTTTTACATGGGTGATTTTTCTATCTCATAAAGATGAAGCTTTGAAAGATTTTGAGATCTTCTGTAGAAAAGTTGAATGAGAAAAGGGATATCTTATTACAACTATTCAAAGTGATCATGGAGGAGATTTCGAAAACAAAGCACTCGAAGACTTCTGCAATTATAAAGGATACCCTTACAACTTCTCAACCCCAAGATCACCTCAACATAATGGGGTAGTAGAGCGTAAAAACTGAACTCTGCAGGATATGGCGAGAATTATGATACTAAAGTACTCATTGCCAAATCACTTATGGGCAAAAGCAGTAAGCACAACTTGCCACATTCTCAACAGATGTCTCATAAGGCATTATCTTGAAGAAAACTCCATATGAACTATGGAAAGGTAAACGACCCAACATAAGTTATTTCCACACATTTGGAAGCAAGTGTTTCATCCACAACAATGCTAAGGACAATCTTGAAAATTTTGATCCAAGAAGTGATGAAGGTATTTTTTCTAGGTTATTCCATAAACAGTAGATCCTTTAAGTCTATAATAAATTCACTTTATCTATAAAATAAATAGTACATCTGATATTTAATAAAAATAACACTATGGCAGAGAAAGAAATTATTGCAGGTGACGAATATCAAAATCAAGAAACACCTTAGTCAAGCAATCCTCAAGATTCGACTAATAGAGTAAACGATGTCACAGACTGAACTAATGAGATTAGTAACAGTCAAACTGTAACGACCCGGTCGGTCGTTTCGTGAGATTAGCTCTGTTTCCCTTGTTTATGCTTTATCATATATTGCTTAGCCTATTTATATTATATTGGGTCGGATGGTTTGGGGTCGGATGGTTTGGGGTCGGAGTGGTCGTGGTGAGAGCAGAGGCACTTAGCCTCTTAAAGTAGCCTAATAGTTGAAAAGGCAAACTGAGAGTTGAATTATTGGTAAACGACCTCGGAATGCGGATTTTATGGCTCAGATAGCTTCTCTAGGTGATTTGGGACTTAGGAGTGTGTTCGAAATGAATTTTTGATGTCCAGTGTAGAATTAGGCTTGAAGTGGCGAAGGTTAGGTTTTGGTGATTTCCGGTGGACAGTGGAAAATAGGTTATAGGGCTCGTAATGGAATTTTGATAGTTGGAGAAGGTTTGTAATGTCATTTTGGATATGTGTGCAAATTTTCAGGTCAATCGGATGTGTTTTCGTTGGTTTCGGCATCATTGGCAAAATTTAGAAGTTTCAAAGCTCATAGGTTTGAATTTGATGTAATTTTGGTGTTTTCGTGTTGTTTTTTGTGTTTCGAAGGCTCGACTAAGTTTGAATGATGCTATGGGGATTTGTTGGTATGTTTGGTTGGGGCCCCGAGGAGCTCGGGATTGATTTCGGATGGTTGGCGGAGGTTTGAACTTAGGAAATTTGTAGCAAATTGTTGTTGGTGTGGCCGCACCTGCGGATGGGCAGCCGTAGGTGCGATGCCGCGGATGCGAAGCTCCATGTGCAGGTGCGAAATGAGGCTACGCAGGAGGAGTCCGCAGGTGCGAAGAGTTGGACGCACCTGTGAAGCCGCAAGTGTGGAAAAGGGACCACAGGTGCGAGAATTGGACTCTTAGTCGGTTTTCGTAAGTTCGCACCTGAGACCGCAGGTGCGGGTCCGCAGGTGCAAGGAAAGGTCCGCAGGTGCGGATTAACTGGGCAGTACAATATAAAATGGTGCCTCCGCGAAATTTGAGTCATTCTTCCATTGTTGCATGCGGGTGGAGCTTGTTTGAGAGAAAATTGAAGAAAGAATTCGAGGTTCTTCAATGGAGGTAAGTTCCCGGATTATAAAACTCATTTCTTTGATATTTTGTTCGGATTAGGCTTGTAATTTGAAGGATTAAAGTAGAAAAAGTTTGAAAAAATGGGAGGAGTTTTGGCAAATTCTTTTGGCGATTTGGGTAGGCAATTGTGGTCTGATTGTGGTGTTCTTGGTATGTGTAGAATTTTGGGAGGATGAGTTTTCTAGTGATGTAAATTTTATCGAATTTTGAGACGTGGGCTTGGGGCTCAGATTTGGCCAAATTTCAAGAATTGTGTTAAAATTTATATCTTTCGATTGGGTTTTGTTCCGTTAGCGTGTATTGATGATGTTAATATGGTTTTGGTTAGATTCGGAGCATTTGGGAGCCAATTCGAGGGGCAAGCGCATCTCGGAGTAGCTTATGGGTTGTTTTGAGCTAAGTAACAATTGTAACTCTAAACCTGAGGGTATGACACCCCGTTATTTGTTATTGTGTTGATAAATGAGGTGACGCACATGCTAGGTGACGAGTGTGGGGGTGTGCACCAATAGGGATTGTGACTTGGTCCATCCCATAGCGACTATTAAGTCGCGTATTCGATTTGAAACCTTACGACATCCTGTCTTTCAGAAGTTTATACTTGTTTATGGGTTGTGAGCCATGTCTGGGGCTTTGTGCCAATCTGTTTAGACCCTCTGGGGTATTTTTCCAAGTTTGGGGCCTTGTGCCANAAATGTTGTTTTCACTCTTCTTTACACTGAGCCTCTGATAATAAATGTTGGACAAAAGTTTTCACACAAGATTTTTAAATGAAAATCGGGGTTTTATGAAATATTCAGAATTGTAGATTTCTTACTTGATTTGTTCATTTCCATTGTTATTCATTATATGGATTTGCATGATTTAAATGGCTCGTCACTACACTCAAGTTTTTAGTTACATTGATTACTTACTGAGTTGGCGTACTCACGTTACTCCCTGTACCTCTGTGTGCAGATCCAGGTACCGGACCATCTCACTAGTTGATTTCCGGACGAGCTTGGAGTTGTTCGAGGATTGAGGTAGCTGCTCAGCGTCCCCAGCTCACCTCCTTTCCTTCCCTCAGACTAANGCCAACCTGTTTAGACCCTCATGGGGTACTTTTACACTATTCTACCACTATCCTGTTAGTAAATTGTGAACTCGGTCATTCTTTCCTACTTGTTGTTATTTTCAATGTTATCACATTGCTTGAAAAACTCTGAAACGTATTTTGGGCTGAGTCTCGTAAGTCGATATAAATTGCCCAAGTGGTTTGTGAGGGTGACCGAGTCAGGACGAGAGCCAAGTATGTGAAGATAGTTATGGGACAGGGCACGCCGTAGCAATATAGATTATATATATATATGGATCAGGTTGCACGCCGCAGCAGATATAGCGCTTGGGCTGAAGGAGCCCCTCCAGGAGTCTGTACACCCCCAGTGAGCGCAGTCGGCTATTATACGGATCGGGCTGCACGTCGCAGCAATATATGTTATATATATGGATCGGGCTACATGCCGCAATACTATAAATATATATATATATATATATATATATATATATATATATATATATATAT
>ML432196.1:0-35918 GCA_005239525.1 Nicotiana knightiana | reverse complement strand
ATTTAGTCTCGCATCATATATATATATATATATATGTGTGTGTGTAGTGGAGTGGGCTGCCCGCCGCAGCAGTTGTGTGTGTTCATGGTACTTACTGAGTACGAGTGTTAAGTGAGAGCATGAGATACTGATAGTGGAGTCACGAGTGACTGAGAGGCTTGCCCCAGAGGCTTTATTGTGAGTGATATTGTGCTCGAGGGGCTTATATTCTATGAAAATGTTGTTTTCACTCTTCTTTACACTGAGCCTCTGATAATAAATGTTGGACAAAAGTTTTCACACAAGATTTTTAAATGAAAATCGGGGTTTTATGAAATATTCAGAATTGTAGATTTCTTACTTGATTTGTTCATTTCCATTGTTATTCATTATATGGATTTGCATGATTTAAATGGCTCGTCACTACACTCAAGTTTTTAGTTACATTGATTACTTACTGAGTTGGCGTACTCACGTTACTCCCTGTACCTCTGTGTGCAGATCCAGGTACCGGACCATCTCACTAGTTGATTTCCGGACGAGCTTGGAGTTGTTCGAGGATTGAGGTAGCTGCTCAGCGTCCCCAGCTCACCTCCTTTCCTTCCCTCAGACTAAAGTTTCTTTTGGTCTTTTGTACCTCAGACTTTTGTTGTAGCAAGTCACTGTTGTACATTGTATTTTCAGTCTTAGATGCTCATGACAGTTGACTCCAGGTTTTGGGGAAGTGTGTATTTCTTTATCTCTTTCTGATATTTTTAAAATCTGCTAAATTTGGTGAAATTATGGGATATATTGATAATCTGAAATAGCTGGCTAGCCTAGTTCCATGATAGGCGCCATCACGGCCGGCTTAGAATTTGGGGTCGTGACACAACCAGAGTCACAGAAAGAGTCGACTACTCTTACGAGTGTAGCGCGTCCAAATGAATGAAGGAGTGAACCAGAATATCCTCAAAAGTTCATCATAGGAGACCCAAGTGAAGGAATGAAAACCAGGGATCCCATAAGAAGAAGGCAAATATTGCATTAATCTCCCAGATTGAACCAAAGAATATAGAGCAAACTCTTAAAGACTCAAGCTGGGTACAAGAAATGCAGGAAGAACTGGATCAATTTGACAAAAACCAAGTGTGAAAACTATTGCCTAGCCTATAGCCGCTACTGTAATTGGAACAAAATGGGTTTCCAGAAATAAGCTTAATGAGGATGGAAAGGTTGTAAGAAACAAATCCAGATTAATATCTCAAGAATACTCACAACAAAAAAGAGTCGACTACAATGAAAATTTTTCTCCAGTAGATCGACTAGAGTCAATACGAATTATTCTTGCATACGCATCGTTCAAAAATATATAATTTTTCATATGGATATCAAGAGTGCTTTCTTAAATGGTTTCATTGAGGAGGAAGTATATGTAAAAAAACCTCCTGGATTTGAAGACTCAAAGTTTCCTTATCATGTGTATAAGTTGACCAAGGCACTACATGGACTTAAACAAGCTCCACGATCACGGATTTTTAAGAGGTAAAGCAGACAGTACACTATTCATCAAAAGAACATCACAAGCTAATCTTATTATTCAAGTTTATGTTGATGATATTATTTTTGGTAGTGAAATTTGCAAATCTTATGCAAAGTGAATTTGAAATGAGTATGATGGGAGAGCTCACATTTTTCCTTGGACTTCAAATCCAACAATCTGAAGAAGGAACTTTCATATTCCAGATGAAATATACAAAGGAGCTAAATTAGAAGTTCGGCATGAGCAATGTTAAAGCTATTGGCACATCAATGAGCCCGTCAATAAATCTTGATAAAGATGAAAGGGAAATCATCATGATGAAACCAAATATCGTGAAATGATTGGTTGTTTACTTAACCTAACTGTCAGTCAACCAAATATTATGTTCAGTGTTTGTAAATGTGCCAGGTTTCAGTCAGCTCTAAGGAGTCACATCTGACTGCAGTAAAGAGAATTATTCATTATCTCATTGGAACTATCTCTTATAAAATATGGTATCCATGCTCTAACAAATTTAAATTAGAAGGTTTTTCAGATGTTTCTCTTGCAGGTGATAAGGAAGATAGAAAAAGCACCAACGGGACATGTCAATTACTTAGAAAATTATTGATATCTTGGAATAGTAAAAAACAAGGATCAAATGCACTATCCACTGCGGAGGCTGAACACATTGCAATTGGATAATGTTGTGCACAACTAATATGGATGTTTCATTAACTGGGTGACTATGAAATATTTTTTAAACCTATTCTGATATTTTGTGATAACTCTAGTGCTATATTTCTTTCAAAGAATCATGTGCATCACTCTAGGACAAAGCATATAGACAACAAATATCATTTCATTAAAGATCATGTTTTCAAAGAAGATATAGATTTGGCGTTTTGTTGGCACTACTGATCAATTCGCCGATATTTACACTAAGCCTTTACTTGAGTATAGATTTTGTCTCTTAAGAGATCTACTTAGTATTATTTCTTTTGATCATAATCAGGACCTATTTGATATTTTTAAATTCTTGTATGCTTGATGTTTAAATTGTGTTTGTTTTTTTGTACTCATTAATATAGCACCTCCGTTTTCCCTCTTTTTCCCATAAATCGCAACTTTCAAGAAATGAAAACCAAACATCAAGACCCTTCACTAACACCCTTTCCTTTCTTGTACTCTACCGTCAAAACTTCGCATTTTTTATCTCGGAACCCCTCTTCTCTGTATCCATCATTCACATCACTCAGAAACCCTTCAAACTCCTTCCCAAGAGTTTCTCCCATGTCTAAACACCCCAAAACTCCTTCTGCCTCCACCAGAAAGATTACTTGTTCTAGAGGAAAACCCTCTTCTCAGCCTCCAAAACCCGTAGACCTAGGGTATGACCACTCCGAAGGATTTGCCTCTTCTCAGGTAGAACTCTCAGATTACTCTCACTTAGGAGAAAAAGACCTAGGAAAAAGACCCATGGAAGACCCCTCATGATCCTCTTACCCCCAAGAAATCCATATTAGACCTTTCAAGCTCTCTAGAGTCGGACCTCAATTTCCGGGATACCCCTAATATGGATTTCTTTGTTGCCCTAAAGACAAGTCCACTGCTCATGGCAGAGTAGTTGACCTTGACATCATGAAAGCCCGCAATTGTAAGGTAAAAGATCTTTTTGTTTTTCAAGGTTGGTCAAAATTCCTCTCTGTACCCCCTCCTAAAGTCTATGAACCCTTAGTGAGAATGTTTTATGAAAATCTTCGCTCTAGCAAGCCTAATAAGTTGGAATCCTTAGTTCTAGGTAAACGCTTTGTTCTTGATTGTGCCATGTTCGATTCAATTTTCCTGTGTAAGTGCTATGGATTTCCAATTCTTTTTTAAAATACTTGGCCTGATGATTTTGAAATTATTTTTGATCAAGCAAAATGTTGTATTGCTGAGTGGCCATCTGATTCCCTCCCTAACCAGTTAGGTCCCAGTGATGTTAGCTTTGAAACTCGAGTTTTAGCCCACATTTTTGCAACTACTCTTGTTCCTCGCACTGGATCATTCACCACATTCTCTTAAGGAGATACCTTTCTTGTCTATTGTCTTGTGACCAAACTAAAGATTAAGTTATCCTCCTGGGTCATAAATTTCATGATAGAAAGTATTGATGATCTAACCAGTTTTCCCTATGGTATGGCTATCAATCATATCTTAGAAGCGCACAATATCTCTATATCGAAATACTCCTTTGTCTCTATTTCAAAATCCTACAATTCTAGAGTGTTTTCCAGTATGGGTTATGTGTGTGTAAAGGGATCTTGGGTGAAGAAACAGGATGGTGAAGTCAGAAATGTTCAACCTGATTCCAACACCAAAGCCCCAGTCTCCCATCACAGTGTAAGTGATCCTGATCTCGCCGAGAAACTTACTGACGTTGACAACAAGCTAACCAACATCCAGGATCTTCTTGCTACCACCCAGTCCACTTTTGGTGACATCCACACAATCTCAAAGGAAAAAGAGTCAGATGTTTCAAAGATAAGGGTCAAGCCTAACCTCGACGAAGTAATGACGAATCTTATTTAAAAAGCATAAAACATAAAGATTAGGCAGGTTCCCACTCTGGCAAGAACGGACTAAAAGGGTCAGCTACCCAGCAAACTTTCATAATTAAATACCATTAGTGTATAGGTAGATCAAATTGTGAAAGACTTATTACTGGATAATTCATGGGTAGAGCCAAAGAGTGTGAACTATACAAGTTCCCAAGTGGACCATTCTGAAGACGGAGGTCCCTAAGAAACCCAGAAAGAAAAAAATGATCGAAGATCTTTGCGAGACAGCCCCGGGTAGGAGGAAAAGGTGTTATCCCAATAGGTACCGGATCGGATCGAGCAATAAGTGAAGGAGCTTGACCAATCCCAATGAGGGAAGTAGTGAAAGAGAAGCGGAAGGGATATCTTGAACTCAAGGGGAAGGGACCTTAATGACAACAAAAGAAGTGCGTGCATTTCCCGATCAAAGAAGCCCTTGAACTCACCTCCATTCAACAAAGAAATTTCACACATGAACTCTCCTCGGGATTGGACTCTTTCTGACAGCCCTTTTGCCAGCGTAGATGAATCTTCTATCCAGATCTGATTTCGACCCGTCTTCCAAGACACCTTCAACCAACCGTAGAGATCAGGGGTGAGATATCAAAGTCGACCTCCTTGTCAGGTCAGATAGATAACTGGCATATAGAGATGCTTAAAACATAATTCTTCGAATAACTGAAAACAGAAGCGACGAAGCAAGGAGCTTAGCGTACCGTTTTTGACTACCTTCTCTGTCATGTATGAGTTCTAACATTCTAGGGAATATGTGCTTTGCTTTGTCAATGTCACTTTCAATATGCTTCACACATATAAGTTTGATTGAACTATTCACATTGGCCATCTAGAGAGATTATATACAGTGTGTCGTTAGGGAGGAGAACTCTTGAATAGGAAAGAGGGGGAAAACTGACTTCTAGTAAGGGTTGGCGCCCTAGCCTAAACCTATTAGTCTTGCTAGCTTAACGTCTTGGAAGTGAAGTTCTTCTCGGGCGGGAAGAACGAATGATGTTGATTGGCATAAGGCCCCTAGTCTAATTCTGAAGCATTGCCTCTTCAGTCAAAAGGGAGTGATGTGATTCACAGGTGGGGATCACGAACGAGATATAGCACAAAAACTTGACTTAAGTAATTTCTTAATAAAGTCTCTTAGTGCCTACCTCATATTAACTCAGTTTGAAATTTCCACTTTCTAAGGCTAAGACAAGACACCCACATAATAAACCTGAGCAGATAACAATATATGTACAAGAGAAAAAAGCAACAATAACAGCTATAGCATGTACTACTGGGAGGGGAAAGATGCTAAAGGGGGAAACAAGATATAAGAGCTACAACAGATATGATAACCAAAAAAGGCGATATGCCTTTAATCAGTGAAATCAATTAAACACAATGAAAGAAGTTGCACGACATCACCCTTCATTCTTTTACTCTCAACCTTACAGTGAAACAAAGATATTGCACGGCATCACCCTTTGTGCTTTCACTCTCAACCTCACAATGTAAATCAAAGGATACGACACGGCATCACCCTTCTGGCATTAACTCCATAACATGGCACGGCATCACCCTTCGTGCACAAACACTCTCAATAGGGCATGAAATCACCCTTCGTGCAATAACACTCACAATATGGCACGACATCACCCTTCGTGTTTTAACACTCTCCCTTACCACATCATAATGAACAAATATAAAGCACAGAGATAGAATTCAACAATAACAAGCTTTACCTCAACAATGGCTCCACAATATCGATCTCAACTTTGGATTCAATACACAATTATCACCAAAAGCCCATAACCACAATAAGAAATATCAATTTAGCAAGTCGCTAGTGTAAGCATGGATACGGGTCAAAGTAAGTAATAAACTACATGGAACAAGCCTACTCGCATGCTATAACCTGAAAAGCAATGCATAAGTACTCGTCAACTCACATATACGTTGTACCCAACATCAAAACAAGTAGCAATTAGGCAAACAAATCTTATTCCCTCAAGTCAAGGTTAACCACGACACTTACCTCGCTCCGAAAGGTCCACTCAAAGCTCAATCACAACTTTGCCTCACAAACAAGTCTCCAAACCTATAAAATATAGATATTTACCAACCTAACGATTCAAATTAAGCCTTAGGAACTACCCACGATTGCAAAGAATTCAATTTAGGCCATTATTGAAAGAGTCAACCCCCGAGCCTACTTGGTCCAATCCCGAAGTTCGGACCAAAACCCGATTACCCATTCACGTCCGAGCCCGATTATGTAGTATGTGTTGGAATATTACCTTAATTTGAGGTCTAAATCCACAATTTATAAATATTCCTAATTCTACCCAAAAAACCCCCCAATTCCACCATGAAAACACAAGATTTTAGGTTGAAATGATAGGAAATGTAGTGAAGATTGAAAGAAACTAGTTTAGAATCACTTACCAATGATTTGGAGAAGAAAAGTCCTTTGAAAAATTGCCGCTAGGGTTTCTTGTTTTGAAAATTTAGAGAATGAACTAAAAACCCCGTATAAGTCAAGTTTTGATTAGCTGCAGATGTCGCATTTGCGAACCCCATAAATGCGAAGAAACCATCGAAATTACGAATCCATCACATTCGTTATGAGAAGTTCGCAAATGCGAACACTGTCTTTTCCGCAATTGTGACCAATTGATCGCATTTGCAATCACTGCCCCCAGCTGACCTCCTTCGAAAATACGAAAAACATGTGGCTCAGTTACTCTTCACAAATACAATGAGTGGCTCACAAATGCGAACCCATCAGAGGTCACAAATGCGCAGCCTAATATCATAAATGCGAGATCAGAGGCCTACACCAGAACTGAAACACCAACAACATTTTCTAAGTCTAATTTCACTTTGTAGCCTATCCGAAACTCATCCGAGCCCTCGGGGCTCTAAACTAACTATGCACACAAGTCTAAAAACATCATACAAACTTGCTCACGCGATCAAATCGCCAAAATAACACCTCGAACTACCAAATCAAATGAAATTTTCAAGAAAATTTTTAAACTTCTATTCTTACAACCGGACGTCTGAATCACGTCAAACCAACTCCGTTTTTCACCAAATTTGATAGACAAGTCATAAATGTACTATTGGACCTATACCTGGATCCGAAACCAAATACGAACCCGATATCCAAAAGTCAAACATCAGTCAACCATTTCAAATTCATTAAGCCTTAGACTTTCAAATTTCTAGAAAATGCGATAATTCGGGCTAGGGACTTCCGAATTCAATCCCGGGCATACGCCCAAGTCCCAAATCACAACACGGACCCACCGGGACTGTCAAAATATGAATCCGGGTCCATTTTCTCAAAACATTGACTGAAGTCAACTCAAGTGGATTTTAAGGCAAAATTTCATATTTTTCTCAGTTTTTAACATAAGAACTTTTCGGAAAGACGCCCGGACTATGCAAGCAAATCGAGGAAGGTTAAAGTGAGATATTTAAGGCTTCGGATCATAGAATTAGATTCTAAATATAAGATGACCTATCAGGTCATCACATTCTCTACATCTAATATAATTGTTCATCCTCGAACGGACATAGAAATGTACCTGATTTGGTGAAAAAGTGGGGATATTTACTCCGCATGTTCGACTCGAACTCCCAAGTAGCTGCCTCGACGGGCTGACCACTCCACTGCACTCTAACTGAAGGGTAACTCTTCGACCTCAACTAACGAACATGTCGGGCTAGAATGGCCACTGGCTCCTCCTCGTATGTCAAATCCTTATCCAACTAGAAAGAGCTAAAATCTAATACATGGGATGGATCACTGTGATACTTCTAGAGCATGGACACTTGGAACACCGGATGAACTGCTGATAACCCCGGTGGTAACGCAAGCTTGTAAGTCACCTCTCATACTCTCTCAAGAATCTCAAAAGGTCTGATATATCTATGGCTCAACTTGCCCTTCTTTCCGAACCTGATCACACCCTACAAAGGTGATAACCGAAGCAGCACTCTCTCTCCGACCATGAATGCAACATCACGAACTCTACGGTCGGCATAACTCTTCTGTATGGACTGAGTTGTGCGAAGTCGATCCTGAATAATCTTAACCTTATCCCAGGCATCATGTACTAGATCTGTACCCAACAACCGAGCCTCTCCTGGCTCAAACAATCCAACTAGCTATCGGCACCGCCTACTGTATAATGCCTCATAGGTGGCATCTGGATGCTCGACTGGTGGCTGTTGTTGTAAGAAAACTACGCAAGTGGCAAGAACTGATCCCATGATCCTTTGTAGTCTATAACACGTGTGAGGAGCATATCCTCCAATATCTGAATAGTGCGCTTGGACTGTCCATCTGTCTGAGGATAAAATGATGTGCTCAACTCAACCAGCGTTCCTAACTCACGTTGTATAGCTCTCCAAAAGTGCAAGGTGAACTGCGTACCTCTATCAGAAGTGATAGACACGGGCACACCGTGAAGATGGACGATCTCACAGATATAAATCTCTGCCAACCTCTCTGAAGAATAGGTAACTGCCATAGGAATGAAATGCACTGACTTGGTCAGCCTATCCACAATGACCCAAACTGCGTCGAACTTCCTCTGAGTCTGTGGGAGTCCAACAACGAAATCCATAGTGATACACTCCCACTTCTACTCAGGAATCTCTAACATCTGAAGTAAACCACCAAGTCTCTAATGCTCACACTTGACCTGTTGGCAATTCATACATTGGGCTACGTATGCAACTATGTCCTTCTTTATTCTCCTCCACCAATAATGTTTCTACAAGTCTTGATACATCTTGGCGGCGCCTGGATGGATAGAATACCAGGAACTGCGGGCCTCCTCCAGAATCAACTCATGCAGTCCATCCATATTAGGCACACAAACACGACCCTACATCCTTAAATATCCGTCATCCACAACAATAACCTAATTGGAACCATCGTGCCACACTATGTTCCTAAGGACCAAGAAATGAGGATCTTCATACTACCGGTCTCTGATGCGTTCAAACAAAGAAGACCGAGGCACTGCGCAAGCTAGAATACAGTTGGGCTCCAAAATATCCAGCCTCACAAACTGATTATCCAAATCCTGAACATCTTAGGCAAGCGGTCTCTCATCGACTGGAATGTACACAAGGCTGCCAATACTCGTCGCCTTTCTACTCAAGGCATCGGCCACCACATTGGCCTTCCCGAGGTGATACAAAATAGTGATATCATAGTCTTTTGATAGCTCCAACCACCTCATCTGCCTCAAATTGAGATCATTTTTCTTGAACAAATACTAAAGGCTCCGATGATCCGTGAAAACCTCGCACAACATGCCGTAAAGGTAATGCCTCCAAATCTTCAACGCATGAACAATGGCTACCAACTCTAAGTCATGGACAAGGTAAATCTTCTCATGAACCTTCAACTGTCGCGACGCATATACAATCACCCTATCGTCTTGCATCAATACTGCACTGAGCTCTACTCGGGATGAATCACAATATATCGTATAAGATCCTGAACCTGTGGGAAACACCAACACTGACATCGTAGTCAAAGAATTCTTGAGCTTCTGAAAGCTCGCCTCACACTCATCCAACAATCTGAATGGGGCACCCTTCTGGGCCAACCTGGTCAATGGGGATGCTATAGATCAGAACCCCTTCACAAACCGACAGTAATAGCCCACCAAACCCAAGAAACTCCTGATTTCCGTGGCTGAAGTGGGTCTAGGCCAGTTCTGAACTGACTCAATCTTCTTAGGATCTGCCTAAATGCCATCTGGTGATACAACGTGCCCCAAGAAAGTGACTGAATCTAACCAAAACTTGCGTTTTGAAAACTTAGCGTACAACTGGATATCTCTCAGAGTCAGAAGTACAATCCTAAAATGATGCTCGTGGTCCTCTCGACTGCGGGAGTAGATAAAGATATCATCAATAAACACAATTACAAAGGAGTCCAAATAAGGCCTGAACACTAGGTTCATCAAATCCATAAATGCCGTTGTGGCATTTGTCAACCCTAGAAACTCATAATGCTCGTACCGAGTCTGAAAAGTTATCTTAGGGACATCGGATGCCCTAATCCTCAACTGATGGTAGCCAGATCTCAAATCATTCTTTGAAAACACCTTGGCATCCTGAAGCTGATCAATAAGTCATCAATCCTCGACAATGGATACTTGTTCTTGATGGTGACTTTGTTCAACTGCCGATAATTTATGCACATCCTCATCGATCCATCCTTCTTCTTCACGAACAACACAGGCGCACCCCAGAGTGAGACACTAGGTCTAATGAAGCCCTTATCAAGAAAATCTTGCAACTATTCCTTCAATTATTTCAACTCTGGCGGGGCCATGTGGTATGGCGAAATAGAAATAGGTTGAGTGTCTGGAGTCAAATCAATAAAGAAATCAATGTCCCTGTCGGGTGGCATCCCCGGAAGGTCTACATGAAACACCTCTGGAAACTCATAGCCACTACTACTGAATCTATGGAAGGAACCTCCGCACTAGAATCATGGACATAAGCCAAATAAGCTAGGCACCCCTTCTCGACCATACGCCAAGCCTTCATATAAGAGATAACCATGCTGGTAGAATGGCCAGAAGTCCCTTTCCACTCTAATCGAGGCAACCTCGGCAAGGCTAAAGTCACGTTCTTGACGTGACAATCCAATATAGCGTGATAAGGTGACATTAAATACATACTCAAGATAACATCAAAATCAACCATATCAAGAAGTAGAAGATCTACACTAGTCTCAAGACTCCCAATAGTGACCACACACGAACGATAAACACGATCTACAACAATAGCATCCCCCACAGGTGTGGATACATACATAGGGGAACTCAAAGAATCATGAGGCATAACCAAATATGAAGCAAAATAGGATGACACATAGGAGTAAGTAGAACCTGGATCAAATAGAACTGAAGCATCTCTACTACAAACTAAAACAGTACCTGTGATAACGACGTCAGATGACTCAACCTCATGCCTGGCTGGAAAAGCATAGCATTGGGGCTGGGCCCCACCACTCTAAACTACATCTCTAGGACGGCCCCTGGATGACTGGCCTCCACCTCTAGTGATCTGACCTCCACCTCTAATGGGCTGCACCACCTCTGGTTTCCTGACCCTTACCTCTAGCTAGATGAGCGGGCAGTGCAGCACCCGGTGCCGGGACCATGGCACGAGAACCCTGGTGTTGTGAACTGCTCGATGCACGAAGGCAAAACCTAGCAATGTGCTAGGATCACAAAAAGTATAACAGGACCTCGGTTGCTATGATTGCTGGACCTGAAACAGACCCTGTCGACCTGAGTAACCACCCTAAAAACTCTGGAGTGGAGATGCACTAATATGAGATGATGGTGCATTGTAGGCTAGCTGATCAGAATAAGGCATATAAGGGCCATGACCACCTGGAGCACTGTGGGATGCCTGGAGTGCTGAATGAATTGGCCTGGGAGGATAGCCTCTACCAAAATTACCCCTGCCTCCATATGAGGCACCGTTGAACCCACAGGAATGACGAGGTTTGTTGTTAGACCCTGGCCTCCCTGAGAAAGAACCATCTCGACTCGCCTGGGGACATTGGCAGTTGCTTGAAAAGAAATCTCACTCCCAGTCTCCTTAGTCATCTGCAATCTGATACGCTGATCAAGTCCCTCAATAAACCTCCTCACCCTCTCTCTCTCGGTAGGAAGTAGAAGAAGAGCATGACGGGCCAGATCCACAAAACAGGTCTCTTACTCAGCAACAGCCATTCTGCCCTGCTGAAGACGCTCGAACTAGCGACGGTACTCCTCTCTCAATGTGATAGGGAGGAAATTCTCTAGGAAGAGCTTAAAGAACTGGTCCCGAGTAAGAGTAGACGACCCAACTGGTCTAGTCCACAAATAATCTCTCCATCATTTCTTGGCAGAACTAGTCATCTGAAATGTAGCAAAATTGACCCCATTGGTCTCCACTATACCCATGTTCCATAGCACTTCATGACAACTGTCAAGATACTCCTGGGGGTCCTCTGAAGGTGCACCACTAAAGTGAATTGTAAAGAGCTTGGTGAACTTGTCCAATCTCCATAAAGCCTCAGAAGACATAGTTGGCCCATCACCGGCCTATGCCGCAACAACCGGCTTAACTACTACGACTGGATGAGCTGCTAGAGTCTGATACTGGGGAGCCATCTGCTCTGGAGTGTGACTAGTAGAAGTTTGTGCTCCTCCTCCAACCTGAGAGACGCCTGGTGCCGTGGGAAATGTGCTAGTTTGGGCCACACTCTCCATAAGGCCCACCAAAAGGACCAAAGCTTCTTTAAGCACTAGGGTGGAAATGAACCCCTCTGGGACCTGAGCTGGCTCGATAGGAATAGTCTGGGTGGGAACCTCCTCATCCAAATCTACCTGAGGCTCTGATGCCGGTGCTGTTGCTCGAGATCTGGGCTGAGCCCTGCCCATGCCTCGGCCTCTGGCACGGCCTCGCCCTCGACCCCTGCCCCTTCCCCTCGTAGGAGCTGTCATTGGGAGCTCTGGCTGCTGCTCAACTAAAGATGCGGTACGTGTTCTCGCCATCTGCGAAAGAATAAGAGTAGAAGAGTTCAATTAGCGTTGAGAGAACAAAATCGCATGACAGAGAAGAATAGAAGTGAAATTTGTTCCTAAACTTCATAGCCTCTAGAAGATAAGTACAGACGTCTCCGTACCGATTCTCCATACTCTACTAAGTCTGCTCTTGAATTGTGAGACCAAAGCAACCTAGTGCTCTGATACCAACTAGTCATGACCCGGAATTTCCACCGTGGGGATCGTGATGGCGCCTAACATTTCACTTGCTAGGCAAGCCAACTTAGAGGATTTTAATGCCAACTTTAGCCAATTTCAATAACAAGATCAATTAAGCTCAACATAAACTAAAACGGATTTGTGGAATAACATAAAACCCATAATATTTGATACATTTAGGATCTGGAGACACAACTCACGAGCTACTATAATTTACTACAAACAGAGTTTGAAACGAAAATACATTGTTCTGAAAAAGAGAAATAGTAAAAAACTAAGACTACGAAGAGACTCCAGGGTCTGCGGACACCAGCAGATCTACCTTGGGTCTCCTGACAAGCAAGTCCAGCTGCTAACCTCACGATCAGCTAGGGTCGATACCAAAATTTGCACAAGAAGTGCAGAGTGTAGTATGAGTACAACCGACCCCATGTAATCGTAAGTGTCCAGCCTAACCTCCGTGAAGTAGTGACGAGGCTAAGACAAGACACACACATAATAAACCTGAGAAGATAACAGTATATATATAAGAAAAAAACAACAATAATAGCTATAACATGTACTTCTGCGAGGGGAACATGCTAAAGGGGGAAACAAGATATAAGAGCTACAACAGATATGATAACCAAAACAGTCGATATGCCTTTAATCAGTGAAATCAATTAAACACAATGAAAGAAGTTGCACGGCATCACCTTTCGTGCTTTTACTCTCAACCTCATGGTGAAACAAAGATATTGCACGGCATCACCCTTCGTGCTTTTACTATCAACCTCACAATATAAATCAAAGGATATGGCACGGCATCACCCTTCGTGCATTAACTCTCATAACATGGCACGGAATCACCCTTCGTGCATTAACACTCTCAATATGGCACGACATCACCCTTAGTGCATTAACACTCACAACATGGCACGACATCACCCTTTGTGCTTTAACACTCTCCCTTACCACATCACAATGAACAAATATAAAGTAGGGAGATAGAATTCAACAATAACAAGCTTTACCTCAACAATGGCTCCACAATATCGATCCAACTTTGGATTCATTAAAAAATTATTACCAAAAGCCCATAACCACAATAAGAACTATCAATTTAGAAAGTCACTAGTCTAAGCATGGATACAGGTCAAAGTAAGTAATAAACTACATGGAACAAGCCCACCCTCATGCTATAACCCGACAACAACGCATAAGTACTTATCACCTCACATATACGTTGTACCCAACATCAAAACAAGTAGAAATTAGGCAAAAAAATCATATTCCCTCGAGTTAAGGTTAACCACGACACTTACCACGCTCTGAAAGGTCCACTCAAAGCTCAATAATAGCTATGCCTCTCAAACTTTCTTCCGAGCCAATAAAATCTAGCAATTTACCAATCAAACGATTCAAATTAAGCCTTAGGAACTACCCATGATTGCAAAGAATTCAATTTAGGCCATTGAAAAGGTCAACAAAGTTAACCCCCAGGCCCGCTTGGTCCAATCCCGAAGTTCGGACCAAAACCCGATTACCCATTCACCCGGGAGCCTAGTTATGTAATTTATTTTGGAATCCGGCCTCAATTTGAGGTCTAAATACCTAATTTACAAAAATCCCTAATTCTACCCAAAAGAAAACCCCAATTCCACCATGAAAACACAAGATTTTAGGTTGAAATCTTAGGAAATGTAGTGAAGATTGAAAGAAACTAGTTTAGAATCACTTACCAATGATTTGGGGAAGAAAAGTCCTTTGAAAAATCGCCTCTAGGGTTTCTTGTTTTGAAAATTTGGAGAATGAACGAAAAATCCCGTCTAAGTCAAGTTTTGATCAGCTGCAGATGTCGCATTGGCGAACCACGCAAATGCGAAGAAACCATCACAATTGCGAAGCCATCGCATCTCTACATTTATCGCATTTGCGATGAGAAGTTCGCAAATGCAAACACTTTCTTTTCTGCAATCGTGACCAATTGATTGCATTTGCGATCACTACCCCCACTGAACCCTCTTCGCAAATGCGAAAAAACATGTGGCCCAGCTACTCTTCGCAAATGCGAACCCATTAGAGGTCGCAAATAAGAAGCGTGATCTCGTAAATGCGAGATCATAGGCCTGCACCAGAACTGAAACACCAGTAATATTTTCTAAGTCCAATTTCACTCTGTAGCCTATCCGAGACTCACCCGAGCCCTCGGGGCTCTAAACCAACTATGCACACAAGTCTAAAAACAACATATGAACTTGCTCGCGCCATCAAATCGCCAAAACAACACCTAGAATTACAAATTGAACACCAAATCAAATGAAATTTTCAAGAAAACTTTGAAACTTCTATTTTCATCACAATCGGGCCTCCGAATCACATCAAACCAACTACGTTTCTCACCAAATTTGACAGACAAGTCATAAATTTATCATTGGACGTATATCGGCTACGGAACCGAAATACGGACCCGATATCCAAAAGTCAAACATCAGTCTAACATTTCAAATTCATTAAGCCTTAGACTTTCAAATTTGTATAAAATACGATAATTCGGGCTAAGGACTTCTGAATTTGATTGCGGGCATATGTCCAAGTCTTAAATCACGATGCAGATCCACCGGGACCGTCAAAATATGAATTCGGGTTTGTTTGCTCAAAATGTTGGCTGAAGTCAACTCAAGTGGATTTTAAGGTAAAATTTCATATTTTTCTCAGTTTTAACATAAAAGCTTTTCGGAAAGACGTCCGAACTGAACACGCAAATCGAGAAAGGCTAAAATGAGATATTTAAGGCTTCGGATCACAGAATTAGGTTCTAAAACATAAGATGACTTATCGGGTCATCACAGGAAATCTCAAACAATTTTTTTTGTGTTTTGCTGTTTTGGACTGGATAACTAGTCGACTAGATAATTTTTTTCCCCTTTTTTGGCTATAACTCTACATTCCTGTCATGCCAACTTTAGTATCTGTAGAACCTGCCTAGTCTGTGGTTTCGTTATATTACCTATTTTCGTCTATGTTATCCCCTCTTTGTTGATGTCAAAAAAGAGAGAGAAAGAAGTATACATTCTGCAGGTACAGAAAGCACATGGTTGCAGGAGTCCGGAGTCGACTAAAGGAAAGACAAAAGTATGAAAGCACTTATTGAGAGAGAGTTGACCGCACTCGTTGAGGAGGAGTCAACTGCACTCATTGAGGGGAATTCTTTGAGAGGCTACAGAACCCTTAAGAAAAAAATTGCCACATTATTGAATTATGTCGTGCGACTCTGTTGAATTTTGGAACTAAACTTCTATTGTTTTCATTCTCTCACAGATGGTGAGGAATCGTGCTACCGATCGTGATGACCAGAAACCAGCAGGACCAACTGGAGGTCGAGGTCATGGTCAAGGTCGTGGAAGACGGAGGGGTGCAGCCCGTTCTGCAGCCGGGGTAGTACCTGTGGACCCTCTCACTGCTCAGGATCAGGTCCCCGCAGTTGAGTTCCCAGCGGGACAGGATCAGGCACCAGCAGTGCCCATTGTGATTCCGGGTCTTCAGGAGACCCTAGACAAGATTTTGACGGTGTGCACCATCCTGGCACAGGCCGTCACCATGTCTACTGCTTCTACTTCTCAGGTCGGGGGAGGCACTTAGACTCCAGCTACCCGGACACCTGAGCATGTTACTCAGGGGCTTCAGACACCGGGGACAGTTCCAGTCCAGCCGGTTGCCCCAGCTCAGGAGTTTGTGGTCCCAGCATTGGCAGATGACGAGCAACGCAGGTTTGAGAGGTTTAGTAGACTTCAGCCTCCGACTTTTAGTGGTACTGAGGGTGAGGACGCCCAGGGCTTTTTGGACAAGTGATAGAAGATCCTTCACACAGCAGGGATACTGGTGGCTGGTGGGGTCCCATTTACTACCTTCCAGTTTGTAGGAGCTGCACTCTCTTGGTTGGAGGCCTATGAGAGGCGTAGACCTGCCCTTACCTGGCTTCAGTTCTCCATTCTGTTCCTGGAGAAGTATATACCGCAGTCCCGCAAGGAGAAGCTGCGCAGGGAGTTCGAGCAGTTGCGCTAGGAGGACATGACCGTGACCCAATATGAGATGAGTTTCTCCGAGTTAGCCCGTCATGCTATTTTGGCTAGTTCCCACGGATAGGGAGAGGATCAGGAGGTTCGTTGATGGCCTCACTTATCAGCTTTGGATTTTTCTAACCAGGGAGAGGGTATATGGCACTTCTTTTAAGGAGGTGGTTGACATCGCCAGAGAGATTGAGTCGGTTCACTAACAGGAGCGAATCGAGAGGGAGGCCAAGAAGTCTCGAGGATCTAGGAGTTTTGGTAGGGTTCCTTCAGGAGGAAGCCTCAGCCCAGTAGAGGCCGACCATTCAGGCAGGCTCAGCCAGGTAGGTTATCGTGGTGGATCAGTTGGTCATGATCCTCATAGTTTGCAACAGGTGCACCCATTTTTCAGTGCCCTTCCAGCTCAAGTTCATCTTGGACACCATCAATTCAGAGTTCATATATGTCTAGTTCTTCCAGTGGTTACCCTGGTGCTAGGGGTTCCCTTCAGTCCCCAGTGCCATTCTCCGAGAGAGGTTGCTTTGAGTGTGGAGATGTGGGCCATATTAAGAGGTTTTGTCCCCGTCTTGCAAGAGGTACTTATCAGCAGAAGAGTCAGCCCGTGGTTTCAGACTCAGTAGCTACACCGCCCGCCCAAGCAGCTAGAGGTGGGGGTCAGGCAAGTAGGGGTCGCCCTAGAGTGGGAGGTCGACCCAGTGGTGATCAGGCCCGATTTTATGCACTTTCAGCCAGACCGGATGCGATGGATTCTGATGCTGTGATCCCAGGTATTGTCTCAGTCTGTCATGAGAAGCTTCAGTTTTTATTTGATTCTGGTTTTTTATATTCACGTGTTCATCATATTTTATCCCATTCTCTGGATACGCCCCGTAAATCCTTTGTTACATCTGTTCATGTGCTCGCCCTTGTGGGTGATGTTGTTGTTACAGACCGCGTGTGTCGATTGTGTGTGGTACTTATTGGGGGTCTGGATACCCAAGTGGATATGCCATTTCTGAGTATGGTCGGTTTTGACGTAGTTTAATAAGATAGATGATGATACTTTTAGGTATGACTTGATGTAGGTGTTTTGCACCAAATCGGATTGTTTGACTCCGTAGAGCTATTGTGAGAGTGTCAGCTAATGGCTATTGGATTTATCTGTGCTCCGGAATGATCTAGGGGTTACCCGTCTCTGCTTCGAGGAGCGGCGATTCGTTGGCTTTAGGCACACATGATGCATTTCTGTTGTGGCCTTCTAGAGGAGTTGATTAAGGTAAAGTAGTTGGGTATCATAGAGTTTGGACGTATGAGTTGTGTTCTTTCAGATTCGTGTGATTTAGTTCAAGTATATACGGTGTGTGGAGGCGTGATTCTAATCTTGTAGATGAGTTCTGACGTGGAATTTAGGTTCTAAGGCGTAAGGGATTAGGTTGGATATAGTGGAATTCGAATGTGTTGTATTACTATATCAATGCGGGGTAGGGTGACGTGGGGTCACCCCCCGGTATATGCGTGGTAAGGTTATTCGGCGGTTTGATGGCTTTTGGAACAACTCTTGGCACGTTCGAGGACGAACGTTTGTTTAAGAGGGAGAGAATGTAACGACCCTGCCGGTCGTTCCGAGAGTTTATCCCGTTTCCCCCATTTCGGCTTAGTTTCTTGTGTGGTTCATATCTTTTGTGTGGCGTTGAGTTGGTTGACTCGGGTTCAGAGCGATCGTGGTGAGAATTAAGGCACTTAGCCTCTAAAATGAGCTCAATAGTTGGAAAAGTCAACCGGGAGTTGACTATTGGGTAAACGACCTCGGAATGTGAATTTTATAGCTCGGATAGCTTTGTTAGGTAATTTGGGACTTAGGAGTTTGTTCGGAATGAAGTTTTGAAGTCCGGTGTAGAATTAGGCTTGAATTGGCAAAAGTTAGTTTTTGACGATTTCTGATTGGCAATGGAAAATAGGCTATCTGGGTTAGAATGGAATTCCAGAAGTTGGAATTCGGCATCGTTGGTGAATTTCGGAAGTTTGAATATCGTTAGGCTTGAATCATGGGTTGATTTGGTGTTTCGATGTTATTTTGGGTGTTCTGAGGGTTCGACTAAGTCCGGGTGATCATTTATGGCTTGTTTGTATTTTTGGTTGGGGTCCCGAGGGTCTCGGGTTGAGTTCGGATGGGTAACGGCATAATTTTTGGCATTTTGGAGTTGCTGGTGTGAAACTTTCTAGTGTTTCCGCACCTGCGGATAGGGAACCGCAGGTGCGAGCCCACAGAAGCGGACGAGGCTCCGCAGATGCGGAAGTTGGATGGAACAATGAAGGTCGCAGGTGCGAGACTTGTACCGCACCTGGGGAGTCGCAGGTGCGGAGGATATGTCGCAGGTGCGGAAATGGCCTTTAAGTGAATTCTCGTAGGTGCGCACCTGGGACCAGAGGTGCGAGAAAAGGACCGCATGTGCGGTCATCGCTGGGTAGAACCTATAAAAAAGAACCCTTAGCAAACTTTGGCCATTCTTTCACCATTGTTATTCGGGTTTGAAGCTTTTGAAGGGTTTTTGAAGAGGGAAATCGATAGTTCTTCATTGAGGTAAGGATTTTGGACTTAAAATTCGTTTACATGTGATTAAAGGTCGGATTAGTGGTGGAAATTTGGGGAAAACAGTGCTTAAATAGGTAATTAGGGCTTGTGGTTTAGAGACCTTAAAATGGGAATTTGAGGGGTCATTTGGACTTCGATTTCAGTGTTCTTGGTATGTATAGACCCGTGGGAGGATGAGGATTTTTGTGGTGTAAATTTCATCGAGTTCCGAGACGTGGGCCCGGGAGTCGGGTTTGACCAATTTCGGGATTTTTGAGTATTTTTGATAAATTTTGATTAGGGTTCTTTCCTTGGCATATTATAATGATATACATCTGATTTTTGGTAGATTTGGAGCACTTGGAGGCCGAATCTAGAGGCAAAGGAACTGCGGAGTAGTATTTTAGCCAGTTTTAAGGTAAGTAACGTTTCCAAACTTGGTTCTGAGGTTTCGATACCCCGAGCTAAATGATTTATGCCTGTAATTGAGGTGACGCACATGACAAGTGAAGGGCGTGCACCGAGTAATTGTGGCCTGGCTTATCCCATGGAACCGCTTAATGATATTCTCTGATGATATATGCGCTTCTATTAATGTAGTAATTGTGAACCTGTTAGAAATCATGTTAAGTATAAATGTTAGGCCTCACGCCGAAAAAGCTGAGACCCGAGTGGTCGTATAGGACTGTCTCATTTGTGATTTATCTGACTCCGTATACTCAGTCCCGTTATAGCATATCACTTCATACCTCAGTCTCAATATTATTAATTATATGCATACTTATCATTGTTTCCGGCTGATGGATGCATCTGTGATCCATGTGAGTGAGACTGGAGAGTAATGACTGAGTAAGGTCGAGAGCCAGTTATTGAGACAGTTATGAGATCGGACTGCACATTGCAGCGATACTAAATCATGCCTTCGTTGGCTTGATATAGCGCTTGGGCCACTAGGGCCCCTTCGGAGTCTTTACACCCCCAGTGAATGCAATTGATGTTGAGGAATGGATTTTTCCTGGGCATGGATCGTGTCCGAAGTGTATGTTATGTGAGGGATGGATCATCCCTGGACGTGGATCTTATCCAAGTGTTGCATTCCAGAGATGGACTTTCGTCATGGGGCTAGATTGGCTTTTTTCCTCAATATGGAGTGACTACGGTCACCAATGATTATGTACATTTCGGGATGAACTTTTTCCTGGGCCTGAGAGCCATATACGGTACTGAGTGGACTGCTGTGTGAGGGTTGTGAGCACTATGTGCCTATCCACACTGGTTTCATACATATATTTTTAGGATGGTATGTAGAGTATACTGGCATACTTGGCATATTTACTCATTCTGATAAACTGTTAGCATGTCTAATTTCTGTATATTGTTTATTGTAAATTGTGAGGTTTTGTCCGTCACTACCTCTCAGCCCATAGTTTGGGTTCGTTACTTCTGAGTTGGTGTACTCACGTTACCCCCTGCACCTTACATGCAGATATAGGTACACCGGGACCCGGTAGTGGAGATTGAGCAGTTGTCCGAGTTTCATTGGAGTTGTCGAGGTAGCACCTGGCGATCGCGACCTCGTCTTCTCTTTCTTATTCCACCTGTTGCTCTTATTTTGAGACTATGTTGTCTATTTTTTCATTTCTTTATTTTATGATATAGCAGCTCATGACTGACTGACACCGGATCCGGGGTTGGATATTTTAATTTTTGTTTCAAATATTGTTTTTAAACTTCACACTCTTAGTATTATCAAAAATTTCGTTTAAAATTGTATTTTTACTGGAAGTTGAATTTAGCTTAGATAAAAAGGACGGCTTGCCTGGTTCCACGACAGGCGCCATTACGACTCCAAAATCGAATCGTGACATTATAAATACTTGATGTCGCTATCTCAAAATTTAGAAACCATCACATTTAAATTCTGATGGGAATGTAGACATTGGAAAGACTACCAGCACGCATGCACTAAGCACGCCTACTGTATCTTTTTAGTGTTTTGGTCAATGTGAACTTCGAAAAGTCCCTTTTTATCTAAACAAATCTTTGTCCATATTTGCACTGGAATTGGCTGCTTATTCAATTCTTTGAGTTTTCTTTCTGCTTCTTCTTTTGACTCCTATGCTGTGAGCTCCATTTGAATGCTAGCTGGGAGACTACCTTAGACAAAATTCGATGATGGAATACAGGCTTAAAGCTTCCAAATAAAAGGATATTTCCACTGATTGACAATTATTAGTTGGAGGCCTAACAATGATTATATGGCAGAAAATATTGAAACTATGTATTCCATCGGTTTCACTTTATATTTAGGTCAGTCGTTAATTGGGCTGTGGCCAAGGAGCTTAACAGAGAATATTTCACACATATATCTAAACGATTATTTGGGTAAGCTTATAAGCTGGTAAAATTAACTTATAAGTATATTTGAGCTTATTTACGTATTTGATAAACATCTAATTTCTTCATTATAAGATAAGTGCTTATAATTCAAAATCAGCGGAAAGTCATAAGTTGGTCGAGCCAAAGTTATCATTTTTCAAGAACATTTAAATTGATAAAAATATTTGCTATTTTATCCTCAATTGTTTAATTCTCAAAATACATTTTCCCGAAATTAAAATCCACAACTTCCTCCCACTAAAAAATAGGCGAGTACAAAAAACTAGTTTTATCAAAATTTGATAATCTCACTGAGTTTTTGCATCATTTGAGATATTGAAAGATTTATATTAGGATGATTAGAATTCAAGGTCCCTTTTTGTCACTCGATTGTGGTCCAATACTTTCACGTTACAAATATAAAATTGGATGCATTGCACGTGTGACTAACCAGTCAAGAACTCACCTCCAATGTACAACCAACTTGGCTTGGCTACCCTTAGCATGCATGCGAAAAGATTTCTGAGTTGATAAAATTTGGGACCATAATATATATATGTAGAGCACTTATAATGTGAGATAATTAATAGTCTTTTGATTAACATGATCCCTATGAACAAAAAAGATTGTAGGAATAGGACCAACCTATATCAATTTCATATATATAGCCGTGACATATGTAAACGTCAAGGTTTCTTTATATAATTGAAAAAAACACATTATCTTCGTCTACACCTACTATTATTATCCAAGTATGGAGCTATATTGGTTTACTTTTGCAGTTTTAATTGTATCCTAAAGATCTCAACACTTTCCCTCTATTCTGAGCTAATTATTCTTTAGCAAGGAACATAAGTACTTTAATTAAGATAATAATTTCAGTATAGGTTTTGTTGCATGTTGTATTAAATTAGGATAAACACATTCTAGCATGTATCATGTTGTATTAAATTAGGATAAACACATTCTAACATTCTCCCAACCATGTTTTTTCTAGCTAGATCTCTTTTAGTTTGATTTATTTCACCATAGAGCTAATATAGCCTTTTTGTGTGTGATGTATACACTACTAAAAAATCGGGACCAAATAACCATAAAAAGCGATCAAAGTTGGTCCCTAAACAGTGAAAAGCGACCAAAATGCGTCCAAACAAGCTTGGTCGCTATTTTGTTGGTCCCTTTACCATAGAGACCAAAGTGGGTCACTAATTAGCAACCAACTTTGGTCTCTATGTTAAATTTGACCAAATATTCCGGGTATCAAAAAAAGAGACCAACTTTGGTCGCTATATTATTTTAATAATATAAATTTAGCGACCAAATTTGGTCTCTATTTTTAAATTACGTTATTTATTTTTATATTATTATACAAAATATAGCGACCAACTTTGGACTGTAAATAAAATATAATATTTTAAAATCTGGAAAATAGCGACCACAGTTGGCCGTTTTTTATTAATTTATTTTAAACAGAAGCGACCACAATTGGTCGTTAGTTTCCAGAAAAAATAATTTTTTTACTAATTTATTTAATTTGTTTTAAACCAAAGCGACCACAATTGGTTGCTAATTTCCAAAAAAAAAAAAAATTTAATAACATAGTGACCAAAGTTGGTCGCTATTCTGGAAATCTGGGTTAGTTAGCGACCATCTTTAGTCGCTATTCTGGAAATCTGGGTTTAATAGCAACCAACTTTGGTCGCTTTCTAGGTGTTATTTTGGCATAAACTGCCTATTTTGGCAGCCACACCACCTGCCAGCATACCAAATCCTATTACAACAACAACAACAATAATAATACTAACACAACAACAAAAATAACAATACTAACACAACAACAATACGAACTAACAACACAACAACAACAACATTAAAACCAACAACGTATAAAGTTCAAAAGAACTAACAAATTTAACTAACAAAACTAAGTTAACACTTATTACAAGCCCATTCCAAAACGGATCAAAGTTCTATTGTCTAGTTCAAAGTATATAAAAGTACTCAATGACTGTTTCATTCTATATCATCATCATCACCGTCTGATGAATCTTTATTATCAAGATGGTAATGAAAAGGGTCATTTCGTGGTGGACGAGAAGAACTAAAACGGGGAGGACGAAAGGAACACTCACGTTCAAGGTGAGCCTCTCGCGATGGCTCGCGAGACCGGGGAATCGGAAAAGTTCCAGAAGCTAGGAGAGATTTAAGCTGAGCTTGCACACCTTCGTATTGAGCTTGCATGCTTGGTACTGAGCTTGCATGCTAACGTACTGAGAATCTCTAAGACTTTCTCGTTCCTTGGATGATTCTAGCTCGCTTGTGAGCTTTGTCACAGTCTCCCGCATAGTGGAGAGGATCTCCCCATCAAATTGCTCGGCTTGCGAGGAAGTTCCTATTCCTTGAATTCCACAGTGATAGCGGTGGAACTTCTTATTAGGAAGCCCGTTTACCTTCCCATATTTTGCATCGCCAGCCGCCTGCATCCATAGTCTTTCTGCATCATCCTCCGAAATATGGATTGGCTCGCCCGACTCATTAGGTGGCTGACTGCGTATGAATTCCTCCATGTCAACTCTGAAGCGATCCTATAAGAAATTTTTTATTTAATTAGTATTTGAAAAATTATATTAGAGTATATCAGAATACTTAATGAAAAGAGAAAACTTACATGTACAGTCGATGATCGGTCGTCGACCCACCTTTCTGGATTAGTCACTTTCTTTTTCTTGACAATATGAGTCTCCTTGAATAACTCATCTTGATTCATTGGAAGACCGAGCTTCTTTTCCTGAAAATTCATAAATTATAGTTAATAAATAGAATAGATATACTTTGAAAATTAAAATAAATGAATAAATTACGTGTCAATCTTCTTTTTATAGTCCCTTGGCTGATCGCACCTCTAGTGTGCAAGCATCCTCCATTCTCGGATGCGCGAGCTTTCTTTCCTTTTTCGCTCTTCTTTAAGAACTCTGCGGTAAGCCACTGCCTTTGCAAATACCTCCAAAAATTGTCAAGCAACCAGTTAGGCTTCTGGTTGTACAGTCTAGCGTTGGAGAAACTATGCGACAACCGCTTCCGAGCCTTAAGATTAAAATTACGCGCCACCTCCACGCTATAGCGGTGTTCCCATACACACTTGATCTGTATTTCAAAAGTTAAATATTGTATGAAAATATCATAAATATAAATAATTATAAAGCTTAAAAGAAAATTTATACCTTAAATTCATTGAAAATTTGCTCCTTCAGCGAGAATGGGAATTCGCTCCAACTCGTATAAGGGGCATCATAAAACTTTCTGGTGGCGTTGGTGATTATCCTCGTAGTAGTGTTACTCAGGATGAATTGCAATTTAACAAAAAAAAGACATTAATATATTATTACAAACTGTACAAAACAATAAACGTAAAAAAATCAAGTTGCTCTTACCCATCACCCTCAGGGACTATGATGATCCTGCCATACTTATCCTTATGCACCTCCTCGTCATCATCAGCATCATCGTCAGAAATAGGTACATTAGATGCATGTGTGGAAGGTGTAGGGGGTCAAAACTAGTATCTCACAGGCGAAGGCCTGTTAGAGATGGAGCCGATGAGGAAGATGGTTGTGATCCCTGTGACTGCGACAACGCGGGATCGATCGGAAGCTACTGTGATACTGATGCCTCTGACCCTCGTGGCTGTGACCCACGTGGTTGTGACCCCCGTGGCTGTGACCCGGATGGATGTGAGCCATGTACTCGTGAGGCAGCTGGACTGTATGCTGGACGTACAGTCCTAGGGCCCTATGCTGAAAGACCCGGTGTCTGCACAAAGATGTAGCTGGGCTGGTGATGTTGTGGCGCCTCATAATATCCATCGGGTAAAGGATAAGACATAGGTGGCGCCTGTGAAGAGGGTGGAAAAGAGGGAGGATAAGAGGGAAGAGTATCTTCTACTCTCATCTTTCCCTTCTTCGACTTTCCTTTACCCCGAGAACCCGTAGGGTCATCGTTACCTCAACCCTTTCCTGTCATTTGCATAAAAATTACATATTTAGATTGAAACATATAATAAAATATCTATAGAATGAGAAGTAGTAAAGAAACCAACTTTTTAAAGCTCATCGACATATTGTTCCTCGTCCGAGGATTCTTCTTCCGAACTAGTTTGTGCTTCATCAGTTGATTCTTCTTCAACATTTTCTATTATTGTTACTTCATCTATGTCAACTTCTTCCAATATGTGTGCAGGATGTTCCAAATCATTTTCTAAAAGTTCGTCCACTATTTGGTGAACACTGGAGATATCGTTTTGATAAGCAACATCTAACATATTCTCGACTTCCACCCTACCTACAGGTTTAGTTTTAATTACAACCCACCAATCTGACTTATTCCGCCGCAATGGATAAGGAGCATAATACACTTGCCTAACATTATGTGCAATAATGAAAGGATCATAGCGATCATACTCCCTCGTATGATTAACCTCAATTATGTTGTATTGGTTGTGTACTCTTGTACCTCTTGTTGGATGTGGGTCAAACCACTTGCATCTAAAGAGTATCAATTTCTTATATGGATAACCAGTATATTCTAGTTCAATTATTTCTTTGAGCACACCATAATAATCAATATCTCCAACTTGGTTGCCATCACCTCCTTGAACCCACACCCCATTGTTGTTGCTATTTTTATTTTTAGAGAAATCCTCTGTATTAAACTTTTAACCATTCACAACGTACTTAGACATTGTTCTGACCTGAAGCCCAGGTCCCCAAGATATATCTTTCAAAAATTGATTTATACCATTATTTGGTTCATTTACCTACATATTGTTAAAAAATAATTCATAAGTTAGCGTAACTTCCAAACAGTGTTTACCTACATAGTGTTAGAATATTATATGGATAAACTTACAACTTGTTTGAACCACGTATCAAATCCCGTATATACAGCATCTTGGCCAAATTGACCCACGAAGTGACTGTGACACATCAAATATTTTTAGTAGTTGCATTGAGATGTTATCAAATTAAACTTAATTACTTGATAACTACTAAATCAATACTTACTTGAGAAACGGTGTAACTTCGGGGCAATTTAGTAACACATGAAGTGTAGCTGACTTGTACTCCATATCACTCAAACTTCTCTTTCTAACATCCTTAGAACATCGGCCTGGTTGATTGAATATGGACATAGGCGGATATAATGGATCATTCACACATTGGACCGTGTTCCTATTGGGCCTATTCCTAGCACATCTCACCTTACTCTCAAAATAATAAGAGCAAAAATGAGAAGTTTCCTTTGCAAGATAAGCTTCGCATATAGATCCTTCTATCATATTCCTCTGCTTAACAAATTGTTTGCATTTGCCAATTATCCTACATAATTTCAGGTAAGCCAAGAACATTCTAATAACATAGAAATTTACATGAAACTTACAATATTACCTCTCAAAGGGATACATCCATCTGCATTGAACAGGCCCTCCAAGTCTTGCCTCGTGTACAAGGTGGATTGGAAGGTGTTCCATCACATCAAAAAAACCACATGGAAATATCTTTTCCAGCTTCGTAGATGTTACACGAATGTTCTGATCCATCCGGATTAGGTTTTCTTCCCTTAATGTGGAAGAACACAAGTCCTTGAAAAATAAACTAATCTCTGTGATGGGTTTCCAGATTCTTTCAGGCAAACCACAAAATGCAATAGGCACTAAGGTCTCCATGAAAACATGACAGTCATGACTTTTCAAATGGCTCAACTTCCCTACCTCCATATCAACTTTTTTTCCAAGATTCGACGCATAACCCTCAGGCATATTCAATTTCGTTACCCAATCACAAATTTGCTTTCTTTCCTCCAAAGTGAATGTGTAACTTGCTTTGGGCTTGAATATCTTACCATTGTTTGCTGTTTGCAAGTGTAATTCAGGGCGCCTGCAATATTCTTGTAAGTCCATTCTAGCCTTCGGGTTATCCTTTGTCTTACCTTTAACATCCATCACTGTGTTGAACAAATTGTCAAAATAATTCTTCTCAATATGCATGACATCAAGGTTATGATGGAGAAGATTATCTTTCCAATAAGGCAACTCCCAAAATATACTATGTTTCGTCCAACTATGACGATGGCCGTATCCGGGGAATTTATAAGGTGGAACATCAGTAACTTTACTGAAGTGCTGGACCCTCTCCCAAATTTCCTCACCTGATAGTATCAGAGGTGGAGAATCAAAATCCACTGCATTTTTTTTGAATGCATTTCTTATCCTTCTAAACTCATGATCATGAGGCAAGAATCGACGATGACAGTCAAACCATGATTGCTTTCGGCCATGTTTCAAAGTGAACGCTTTAGTATGTTCCATGCAGTACGGTCAAGCTAGCCTACCAGCAGTCATCCACCCAGACAACATTCCATACGCAGGAAAATCATTAATTGTCCACATTAAATTAGCACGCAAATTGAAATTCCGCTTGGTTGATACGTCATATGTTTCAACACCATCATACCACAATTCTTTCAGCTCATCAATCAAAGGTTGCAAATATACATCAATCAAACTTTTCGGATTACGTGGACCTGGGATAATACAATTTAAGAATATATATGGACAAGTCATGCACAACTCGGGTGGTAGATTATAAGGTGTAAGAAAGGCAGGCCAGCATGAATATGGTGTCGCAGATACTGAAAAAGGCGTGAAGCCATCCGCAGACAGACCCAATCGAATGTTCCTTGGTTCACTATTAAAATTTGGATATGTCCTATCAAAGTGCTTCCAAGCTTCTCCATCTGAAGGATGACACATAACACCTGGTGGTCTTCTATTTTCAAAGTGCCATCTCATATGAGAAGCAGAACTTTCCGATGCATATAACCTCTTTAACCTAGGTATAAGAGGTAAATAATGCATCGCCTTGATAGCGACCATTTTTCCGCTGGAAAGCCTCTTGAAACGAGGCTTGTGGCAAAATTTACAACTGTCTAAATCTGCATTATCTTTATAATATAACATGCAACCACCTTCACAACAATCAATTCTCATTGACGAAAGTCCTAACTTAGAAACCAATCTCTTTGCCTTATAGAAATCATCAGGTAAGCTGATATCAGGGTCAACTAGTTCAGTCATAAGGTCAATGAAAGAGTCCATGGCTGCCTGAGAAATATTCCAATCAGATTTTATACTTAGTAATCTAACTGCAACAGACAATTCAGAGCACGGACTTCCTTCCTTTAATGGACGACTAGCTTCCTCTAACTGTTTAAAAAAATGTTTTGCGTCATCATTGGGGGTTTGTTCAACATTTTCAGTGGGCTCACTCCCAAATTGCATCCCAAAAGCATACGCAACCATATTGTGTATTCTAGAATCATAATTTGTATTCTCCACCGACTTACTACTTTCACCCGCAACCATGTTATCAAATATCCCACTGCTACCATCGACCTCTCCATGATAAGTCCACACAAAGTAATTCTCTATAAACCCCTTCCTATAAAGATGAACTTTAACTTCCTCCGGTTTTTCAAACCTCATACAGTCGCACTTAACACAAGGGCACCTAATTAATCCATCTTTTTGGTATGGTGGAAGTTCCATTGCATGTCTAACAAAGACCTCAACACCTTCTACAAATTCCTCCCGCAATCCCCGCCGATTAGGATAATTCCTATTGTACATCCAAGTACGATGTTCCATCTATACAAATAAAACAAGAACAAATTAATTTAGTTAATTCATATCCTAATCGTTTTTATTTAATTAATTCATATCCTAAAGGTTCAACTCATATCCTAAATGTTCAATATATATCCTAAAGGTTCAACTAATATCCTAAATGTTCAATTCATATCCTAAAGACAATACATAATTTAAATCTAACTAAAATAAATTCAACACTAATTAAACTAATTAGTTAATAAAATTATTTAACAAATCTAATTAAAACAAGACCTTAAACCCTAATCCTCAATAAAATACAATTTTCACATAATTGAAACACTAAATCAACAATAAACTACAATGTTGACATAATTGAAACTAAAACGAGAAAAAGATTCAAGTTTCAAGTTCAAACTTACCTTTTTTTAAGGTGGAGAATGAGAGATAGGGTGGTGGGGGCGGCAGTGGGTGGTCCGGCGAGCAGTGGCGGCGACAAGGGGAGGTCCGGCGAGCAGTGGTTTGGCAGTGGGTGGGGGGCGACAGTGGGAGTGGCAGAGAAGGGGAGGGAGGGAAAGAGAGGAGAAGGGAAATTTTTGGGGAGATAATATGAAAAATGGGGGAAGACCCGTTTTTGGGTTTGGTTTTTCGGAAAAGCGACCACAGTTGGTCGCTATTTTAAGTGTCTAATTAATTATTGACCGTTTGACAAAAATAGCGACCAACTGTGGTCGCTTTTTAAAAAAACATTTTATTTTTCTTTTTAATTATTATAACTAAAATTATTATAAAAAAATTATTAGAAGCTTTAAATAACTATTTTATTTAACCAAAATTATTATAAATAATTATTCGCTAGGTAATTAATTTTAATAGGTTATAATGGCATCTATGTAAATTAATCTTTTAAGTTATATTTAAGTATATGACTAATTTAATATGCATACATAAATTATATTGTAATTGATGATCAATCTTATACATTACTAAGTACGAATAATTAATGAATTGATAAATCAATATAAATAATATAAATATAATTCGTTAACACTTTTGTAATACAAGAGATGAATACACTAAAATATACTCTAACATGCTATATATGGAGTTAAAATTGTACAACGAAGCGTATTATGTTAGTGTGTGTATGTATATAACATTCATTCATCACTACGTTATAAGTTGATGAATCAATCGTACAACGAAGCATATTATACATATATAGAAGATATGTATGTGTGTGTGTCTATATATATATATATATATATATAGACACACACACACACACACACTTCACTATAATGCTATATATATATATATATATATAAATAAGAACATGAAGCGCTAGGAACACAGGGTCAGGTTATTTTAGGGATTGATACGTATATACGGCTATCAAAGTGTGTATGTATGTGTGTGTGTGTGTGTGTGTGTGTGTGTGTGTAAAACACTTTGTGCTGCTTTAACTACGTATATAGCATGTTATAGTATATGATAGTAGTCATTATTTGTATTATAACAGAGTTAATAAATTACCACAAAATAGGCCCATTGCAATGGATGTTTTGGCAAAAGTTTAGAAATCGTTCCTATAGATAGGTTATCGGAACGATTCTAACCGTTGCAATATTACATGGGTAATAACAGCACACTTTGACTATAAAATCGTTGTCATTAATTAGAAACCGTTCCCATAGGGTTTTACTTTTGCAACACTTATAATAACCGTACCAATAAATATATCTATTTCCACGGATCTTGAAAAAAATGTAATGGGAACGGTTATTATTTCCCTCCTAAAGTTTTGGCCCCCTGAATTTTGGTAAAAGTAGTGCTAAAAGCCCTATGTTTTCAGCACAATATATTTTTGTCTTTAATAAATATATATTTTTGTTTTATTACCTAATTAGTAATAAAACAAGTAAAAATAATAGCAAAGTCATCCCCTTCACCCAAACGCTCTGTATGTAACGATAAAAACAAGAGCACAACCATCAACCGCCGACTCTGCCACCATTCTGCCGTTAACCTCAGTTGTAGAACCTCCGACTCTGTAACAGCTACGGCCGTCAACAACCACTCCTTCTATGGCTCTCAACAACAACCACCATCCCGCCATCGACAAAATCATTTCGACTAGTTCCGACATTTGATTTTATTTTTTCTTCACCTATAAACTTTATCTCCTTCACCCCAAACTGCCACCTCCTTCTATTAACCCAAGCTCCACATTTTCAAATAGTCCCAAATGTTAGGGTTTTTTTCTCAACTAAGCTCGACCACCTCCTTTTGCAATTTCTCAATAGTCTATAGTTTGCAGATTCAATTAGCGAGGAAGATATTGCAACTGATAGTTGTGGGATATATCGAGGTAAATTTTTTGATTTTTAGATTTTGCATCTTATTTTGAAAATTCTCACTCTAATTCTGAGAAAAGCATTATTTGTATTGCCATGCTCTTGTTCCAATGTACTGATGAACAACATTTGGAAATTATGTAACAAAATAGAAGATTCTTAGTTGGTACACTAGTTGATGAAATGAGAATAGCCTACGAGACTTAATATCTGCTTCTCTTGTGTTATTTTTTCTAAGTGAGATATTTTATATGTTTTGACAGGTTCGAGCTGGTGTAGTCGGGTATCCAAATGTTGGTAAGTCATCTATGGTAAATCTTTTGCTGAAGCATCGGATCTGTCCTGCAGCCCCAATACCAAGTGTTACCAGAAAGCTAAAGTATGTCCTGAAGTCCTTACTCTTTCCTTTTTCTGCAAGTTCATTGGCTACATTATTGATTCTATTTTTTTAGTCTTGGGAGTTTCCATGATAAAATTCCGATTAGTCAGATTTCAGTTGACATTTTTTTATCTTTATTGAGATTTGAGATTGTGTTTGAGCTGAATTGAAATTGATATCTTGGCCAAAGTAAGCTAGAAATGTTAGTTGTGTTTCATTAGTTTCTGCAGGAATTGTAGGCTATTTCTGATCAGTTTTTCAGCACAATGTTGACAACAAAAATCTGCTCAGTTTAGGTTTCTGAAGTCATTGGACTGTTTTGGTAGTTGTTGCAGCTTGAATTAGATCTGCTTTTGTTCAGTTTGTAAATCTTGCAGTCTTCTCAGTTTAGCTAATCTCATGCATTTTTCGAGCATAATTTCTGCACTTTTGCAAACATTGATTTGAGACTGATAAAATCATTTTAAGTTTGGCATTGTTTGCAGCAGTATTCTGAAGGTTCTGATGGAACAAAGTTCTGGAAAGTGAGGATGTTTGTGATCCAGTTTTGAGCAGTGCTTGGCAGCCAAATTCTACACTGCAAACTACAGGTATAAACTACTCAAAATTGAGCATGAAATTAATTCTCGGTGATTCTGTAACAAGCTAATGCTCTGTTTTAGTATTTTCATTTGGAGTGGAGGAGAGGGAAGTTTTATACTGTATAGTTTGGTGGAAAACTGGAGTTACTCGATGATCTATGTTTAATCACTGTTGTTTATTCTTTGTATTTCACTTGTGCGTTTTAGTAGTACAAGGAATTAAGGATCTACTCCTGATTGAAATCTACCCAAGTTCCCATATAGATTGTCACACATCATCAGATGTGTATTCTAGAGTTAACAATTCACCTATCACTAACTGGTTAGGCAAATTTTAACACATTATCTAACAGTACTGTTTAACTTGATCATGCATCCAACTCCATCGAAAGTGGTTTCAGAAACTTGCAAAAGGTAGTAAAAATTATCAATAAATGTACCTTTTCTACCCCCATACTAAGGGGCAGTGTCCTAGAATTCATCACGTATCTGTACAAGCTGAGCTCTTGTTATTGGTTTTGAGTGTTTCCATGGCTTTGGTTTTCGTATCTTCTTAACAGTTTCTGCAAATAAAGGAGCAATATAGATGTCAGCAAAGTACAATACTTTAAATTGAAACACATATCTAATCCGAGCAGCATTCAAGTATTACGATAATGATTTAAAGTTGAAACTCAACGAGGAGAACGAAGAACAACTCTTAAAAGTTAAAAAGACTTTTTACATGGTTAATGGAAATTTAGCATCAATCTTTAGTGCTTTGAACATAAAGGCTGTTAGAACAGATAATCAGATAAGATTCCAGTTAATTCATTTTGTTCATTTTGCTGGAAAAGTTGAACGAACAAAAGACTGTTCTTGCTAAACATGTTCTTACAATAAGTTAAACTTGATTGGAATGAAGGTTATCATGTGAACACATTACATGATATTTGTTAACTGGTAATGATATTAAGTTTTTTGTTTGGCAAGTGTTTGGTTGGACTGCTGTAGTTTACTAGTTTATTTGGCAGCACACTCACTGCTGTGGGATCGAGGATTCTGAGTTTGTGCCACCTTTGTTTGTGTGTGAGGATTGTTTCACTTCACTTGCATCACCAAGAGCACTGGACAACTTTGAGTTTTGTCATTATGCGACATCACTAGTGCCTTGTGATTCTGAATTTGGCATGGACCTAATATACTGATGTTAGGGTCAGAGAGTGAAAATTCACTTAGGACAAGATTTGAATAGTAATAACAAGATAATCATCATATAGTCAGTCATATACTTGTGCAGTTTTTCTGTGTTCATTAAGTATTACCACTACTAGAAACTGGAGTTATGGCAACGCTTTTTATCACTGTTAGGATGTTAGAAGTTAACTTATCTAATTTAGATCTTTAACCTATCCAACTTGATTTCGTTATAGCAGATATTTATGCTCATGCATTTCCCTCAATTTGGTATATTCCTTTAGCTGAGTTCCGTTGGAAACGGCCACTCTACCTTCAACGTTTTAATGCCAAATGTATCATTCACAAATTTATTCTAATCTGACCTTGCTTACCTTGAATACTAATTTCGGTGATTTGAATATATTATATAGGATATCCATGGATTATGGTGATAAAAGTTGGATGAATCTCCTTAGATGGACGGATGAGTATATAGGTGGAGTGAATAATTTTCTTGATAAGGCATTTGAACGAGCCGCCCAAGGAAATGAAATATTATGCCCTTGCAAAAAGTGCATTAATCGCTATTGGCATTATAGAAATGTGGTGGAGGATCATTTGGTTGTTCATGGGTTTGTTGATGGTTATACCAAATGGGTTTTCCATGGGGAGGGATTTTTCTTGAGAAATACACATTCTCCAAGCAATGTTGATGAAGGTTCTAACATGCTTGATGATATTGATGGATAGGATTTTTGTGTTACTGTCGTTTTAGAGGTCACTGAAGTTGTCTTGTAGTTCTAACAGGAAACTTAGACAATGGAAGGTAGGATCCAAACACAAGGCGTAACAGTATTCTTGGCTTCATAAACTTGTATTTATATTTATCTTTGGTCTGAGCATAATCTATTTTGAAAATCTCACTTTATACTCTTTTGTAGGTGGAGTAGATGAAGAGATGGAAGATGGAGGCAGTGATGAAGATCGAGACCTTACTTGAATTTTGAATTGTTGATTGTTGTAGATGCATATGGCGGTTTCTAGAAATGTTTGTTATCAAAACATTTTAAAACTTTTGATCTTGAAATATCAAATGTATGTTATTGGTTATTTCATCACTATCTATGGATTTATTATTAGCTTGTTGGACAATTTGGATTATGAATAGTTTTATTTTGCTATTTATATAAATTTTAGTGTTTTGTAGTTTATTTTGTGTGTGTGTGTGTGTGTGTGTGTGTGTATATATATATATATATATATATATATATATATATATATGTAAATCATTATTTATAATAGGGGCACTATTTTTAATTCAATTAAATTGTTACAGCTAACAAAACCGTTGCCATAGGACTTGCAAACCGTTCCAAATTAATATAAAAACCGTTGCAATAGGTAGTACAACCGTTGCTATAGGACATGCCAACCGTTCCAAATAACTAAAAACTGTTGCAGTATGTCATAGAACCGTTGCCATAGGACCTGTAAACAGTTCCAAAATAATCTAAAAATCGTTGCAATAGGTAATTCAACCGTTGCAATATCTTAAAGAAATTGTTGCCATTACTGTAATACTTGTAACGGTTTAATAGATATAGTAACGATTATTGACCGGTGCATTTAACGTTATGGTAACGGTTATTAACCGTTGCTGTTGACCAGACTTATCGTTCCAACGGGATGAGTAAAAACCATTGCGATATACTGTCTATAGCAATGGTTATCTGAACCGCTCCAAAAACCGTTCCATAAGCTCTATAGGCGCGACAGCTCGTGGAACAAGCGCTGAACCATTGCAATACACCTATGGTAACGGTTTACTTATCTATTGGAACGGTTTTCCATCCATTGCCATAGGCCCATTTTCTGGTAGTGTACATTTATTCATCACTAGGTTATAAAGTCGATGAATCAATTATAACAAATTAATTGTTATAG